>BSBK01005612.1:0-185000 GCA_027943335.1 Chamaecyparis obtusa | reverse complement strand
ATCATATGATTATATGTTATGATATTTATGTAATAAATGTAGTAATGATGGTGTGGTGCATTATTGATATAGGCTTGATGGCTCTTGTCAGTGTGGTGGTGGGTAGTATGTGTTGAAGACTTTAAGGACACAAAGCAACCCTGGACGATAATTTTGGTGCTGCCCAAATAGAAAAAAGGTTGCTAATGTGTATATATTTAATGTTTCTAATGTAAATACTATTCATTATATTATAAGAAATAATGTAGATTAGGCATCACACGGAAATAATGGATGTAGATACTTTAGTTGGGTCGACGAAAACTCATCTTCCTCTATCTTCCCATCTCCACTTACCCACAATGAAGGATTTGAGTGCAAAACATGTCAGGCTAGGGAAAATTCTGAAATTATATTTTTATGATGCCTTCTTTGTATTGTATTTGCATATCTTTGTTGTGACCATATGCAGAGATGAACTCCAGAATTAGTTAGTTTAGTATTTTCATATTGTAACTAATATTTTAATAGGGATATGACGTAACTTCTCTTTGCCTCAAGTGCACATATATATGGTTTACATATTTTTTTAGAATAATTCTTCATGTTTATGGCTCAGGTGAGACCCAATCTACTATCAATCACATGATTTAACGTATAGTGTTTTCTTGGTTATTCCATTTTTTCCTTGACCTTTGAAGGCCATTTGGTAATTTCATCTACACCTAAGGATCCATCAGTAGTTATGGAAAATAGGATTCATGTTGCAATGCCCAAGCTATGAGATGGGAAAAGAGAGGCATGAAGAGTGGAAAGAAGATGATATTCCTGAGATCATGGATCATTTTCAAGCTTTAGTGAGGCTTCGTACCACACACTGTCTGAAGATTTGTATGCAATGCTAATTTAGGCTGGAGGTAAACTACATGTGTCATGTAAAAAACATGGTTGAATGCAATCTCTTTTGCACATTTTCAAGAGTTTTCCCACCAATACAAGCGTAAATAATGCATTGAATGTAATCTACAAGCACTGCATGGTATGGAGTCTCGCTAAAGTTTGAAATACAAGAGTAGGTGACAAGAGCGGGTGACATAGATTCCCCACATGATAGAGGCTATGAGGATACTCCTCCCACCCATTAGTGGTCTTTATATCTATATCATGTAACATATTTCAAAATTTTCATAGGTTGTAGGACACATCAAAGGCAACAAAGGCCAGACTACAAAAGATTTCACAATAGTTGACAAGCATAATTTTAGGCATCATGGTCACAATTTTTTGGAGATAACGTAATTGAGTTGTATACCTAGACAATGGAGAGAAACTTCCACTCCTCTAATTCCAAGTTGACATTGTGGGATCCAAAGACCATAGATAAGGAATAAATTTAGAGAGTAGAGGAGGGCCATAATGACCAAAATAATACAAGATGAACCTCAAGTTAAATGAGGCAACTACAAAAATTTTAATACATTTTTATTATTAAATAATGAAATTTGCATATTATAGTGTTCTATGCCCCGTCTATGCAAATTTCATTATTTAATAATAAAATTCTATTAAAATGTTTGCAGTTGCCTTATTTAACTTAAGGTTTGTCCTATATTATTTTTGTCATTATGGCCCTCCTCCGCTCTCTAAATTTATTCTTTATCTATGGTCTTGGGATCCCGTAGTGTCAACTTGGAATCGGAGGAGTAGAAGTTGCTCTTCATCGTCTGGGTATACCACTCAATTACGTTGTCTCCAAAAAAATGTGACCATGATGCCTACAATTATGTTTCTTAGTTTTTGTGTCCCAAGACCCCTTATGACCCTTTACAACCATTTACAACCTCTAAGAATACATCTTAGAGGTCTTAAAATGTCGTAAAGGGTCATAAGAGGCCCCTAGGAGGGACTAGATGAGCTTCCACCTTCACGTGGTTGGCCCTATTAAGTAGAGAATATTAATTAAACTATTCTAAAAACAAAGAGAAGCTCAATAATTTAAGGTCTCAATCCATAGACAAATTAAATTAGACTTACTAAGCCTCTTATTGTAGTTTGTAATAAGATTGATTTGCAACCACTAGAGACTACTCTACAAGCTTGAAGAAGCGGTATATTTTGGCAAATGAAGAGTGGAAAGAAGATGATATTCCTGAGATCATGGATGGACACAATGTTGTAGACTTTATTGATCTAAATATATTACAGAGGCTTGAAGAACTGGAGAGGGAAGAAGGGCTTAGGATGGCAACTAAGGGTGACAAGGATTTCATAATAGCTGACAAACATAATTGAGTTGTATACCTAGACGTAGTGCAACTTCTACACCTCTGATTCCATGTTGACACTACGGGATGGAGAACAACTTGGAACCGGAGGTGCAGAAGTTGCTCTCCATTGTCTGGGTATACCACTCAATTATGTTGTCTCCAAAAAAATGTGACCATGATGCTTACAATTATGTTTCTCAGCTGTTGTGTCCCAAGGCCCCTTATGACCGTTTATGACCATTTATGATCCCTAAGAATACATCTTAGAGGTCTTAAAATGTTGTCAAGGGTCATAAGAGGCTCCTAGGAGGGGCAAGCTAAGCTTCCACCTTCATGTGGTTGGCCCTATTAAGTAGAGAATGTTAAACTATTCTTGAAACAAAGAGAAGCTCAATAATTTAAGGTCTCAATACAAGCACTAGAATTGAGTTTTTTGGCATGGGCTGGGAAATTTTTGTATATCAACATGCGATAAAGTTTGGGCAAAAAACTCTATCACATGTTGATATACAAAAATTTCCCAGCCGTGCTGAAAAACTCAATTCTAGTGCTTGTACTACATTACTGGTGCCAAAACAAGGCTTTCCCAATCACTAACTATGACCCGCTGGCAACAAGCAATAGAATGAGTGTGGACACCTGAAGATAAATATTAGATAGGGGAAAAGCACCTCCAACAATAGAGGCAATAGATGTAGATACAGATGAGGATATCCCAAATTGCTAATATAATAAATACAGTGAAGAAAAAGAGTAATGCATAAATTATTACTATTTTGGAAGATGCAAATCCAACCAAGGAGATGCTGAAGAGGAAAGATGAATTGATGGTGCGAGCACATCATTTTGAAGTAAGAAGTAGTGAATCTTTAGTTATAACAAAATTTCAATAAAGGTTTATATTTTATACTCTTTTATGTCATGAACTAAAATATGTATTTGTTCTTGTTATAGGATTTTTTGCTTTCTCAATTACTTGGTCATGGACATCACGGTGAGGCTAGTAGTAGCATCATGAAAAATAGTAATAATTTATGCATTGACTCTTTTTAGTTTTTTCTTCACCGTATTTATTATATTAGGGATTTCTGGGATATCATCATCTGTATCTACAACTATTGCCTTTGTTGTTGCAGGTGCTTTTCCCCTATCCTAAACATCAAATTGTGACAAAAATATCAGCAAAACTATTGTAATAATTCCATGAATGTTGTTTTAAGTAATTATCTATGAATGTTATGTATTAATATTGAATTATATGTCATGTTAACAAATATTGTTATGTGTTAATGGGGAATTTAGATTGATGTTAGAGGGAGGGGGGGTGAGGCCAGATGAGCTTCCACATTCACATGGTTGGCCTTGTTAAGTAGATAATATTAAAGTATTCTCGAAACCAAGTGAAGCTCAAACTAACATACCTTCATTATTTAATCAATTTCATTCATTCTAGGTCTTTTCTCATAAGTGCATTTTGAATGTGTCATTGTCAGGCAACTATCAAATAAAAAACTAGAAGAGCCAATAGTCAACTTCTCATTGTCATTGTCTGGCACAATTTGACTTCATTTTGTGTAAGTATTCTTGTATTGAATGTGTCAACCTCTCTTGGCCTAATGTGGACTATTTCATTGGTTTGTGTTTTTGAGTAGGTGAAGTGTTAAATCAGTTCCTATCTTCTATTCTTAATTCATTCATACTGTAGGAGGGCCTGACAGATATACTCAACATAGAATTGACTACTAGTCTGGGCAATTGAACACACTTAGACTTTGGCTTGAGAGAAAGAGTTGGGTAATGTTTTTTTTGGAGACCTGTGTAATTGTCCTCAGTGGCCTCTTTTTTTTTTAACATGTTATTTTTATATATATGTAGTGTCCATGTTTTTTTTTAATACATATTCTTTTTGTGTATATGCTAGTGCTATGGAACCTAAATAAATAATTATAAATGTAATAGATAATGTCTTTGATAAAGGAATTGATGTACCACATGTAAACCAAAATCCATGCTTAATGCCATTTTGTGCAAAATGAGTTTGTCTATTAGCATATCAGATTTTGTTACATCATTCATGACTGTAATGTTTAAGTTAAGTATTGATGCAATTTTCTAAAGTAGCAAGTTCTATTGTCATTGTTCCTTTTCTAGTGGTTCTGAGGAGATCAAGAATTATCAAGGAAAGATATTGAAGTATAAAGGAAAAGTTTCTGAGAGGTTACAAATATTGAGTCATCGATCAGGTATACATTTTTTTTAAAGTAATCACTATAGAAATGGTTAAGTTTTCCTAAATTTTTAAAATAAGTCATAATTATTCAGTATCATATTCTTAGCTGCAAGTTGCAAGTCTTCATACCATAAATTTTAGAGTTCAACTCTTACATGGACAAAGTTGTAGGTTATATTGAATGATCTTTTATCTTTTTTTACTCTTTAGTTGTCAAAAAGATTAAATTCACATCCTAGTTGTCATTGTGTTTGGGATATAAAGCTTTATTTAACTAAATTAATTCTTTTAATATTGAGATAAAAAATGTACAAATAAAGCCTAAACTGGGGACTGCATAGAAAACTATCATATGAAGAACTACTGAAATGAGAGTATCAAAGTTCCTTACAAGCAATCCACATATCAAAATCTAGTTGTAGGATTGAAAAAAAGGACAAGATAAAAAAGTTCATAGGCCCATACAAGACACCCACCAAAATATAGACCATCAATTTATAAAACCCTTGCAAGATATCCCAAGGAATGATAGGAAGTGAAAACCAGATAGATAGAAAAAAGAACATAACCATATGCTGCCTCATCTGTTTGAGGTAAGCCAAACTCGGTCCAATTCTCTTAAAAATGGTACATATTTTTCCAAGTGTAGCAACCTTCAAAGATTTGTAGTGGTGAAGAGAATCCCCATATTTTATGAGCCTAACATAGTCTTTGGCCACTTTGGCAATGAGATTGCGAGCAATATTGATTTGGCCAAGGGCCAACTTGTAGTGATCTTTATCATATAAAACATTTAACAGATCTCCATAAAATGGATGCACATCATCTTGGTGGGGGAGATCATCTTAGAAAATACATCCAAAGCAGCAACAGAAGTAGCAACAACAACAAATACATCACTGACACTTTTTGGGCATATTTCATTGACTCCTCAAAATGAGCAGCCTTTAATTCAACTACCTCATTACTATCATCCTCATTCATTGCATCGGGGTTCTCACTTCTTTTTCTTTCACATTCAATATCCTATAAAAGTGCAGAGGAAATAGAACATGATAAATTGAAATAATAAGATACAAGTTGACGAAAATTGAATAAAAAAATGTAAAATTCTAACAAACCAGTTAAAAAAAAACCATTAAGAAATTCATAACCAAATCTAGTTTGCAAAAGTCACTGCAATTGAAACTCACCTTCTCAATATTTTTTCTAATAGCATACTTGCAAGCTCACTGACAAATCTCTGTAATATCGGCTCCATTAAATCCTTGGGTATAACAGGCCAATGCCATTAGGTATAATGAAAACTATTTTCTTGGTTGTCATACCATCCATCTCCGTCAACAACTGGTTAAGGACTCTTTTCGTAGCACCACCAGCATCCCCAACACTGCTTCCACACTAAAAACATGAAAACCAATTATGCATTACCAGTCAAAGCCTATCTCTCAAATAGTTCAAACAAAATCTAAAAACCAACAGTTTCATGTAGAGCAGAGCAGATGGATTACTAGAGCCCACTGAAAAATCTCTGTAATATCTCATCAATAAATATAATGGATGGGGGCATTCTTCTTAGACTCCTCAAAATCCTTCTGGAGATTTCTTTCACTTTCTCCAGCCAACTTTGACATGATCTCAAGTCCATTGATACAGAAAAAGAAGGCACTAGTTTCATTTGCCACTGCCCTAGCAATTAAAATTTTCCTAGAGCCAAAAGGCCCATAGAGCAGAATACCCTTTGGGGGCTTCACACCAATAGATTTGAAGAGTTGTGGGCATCTAAGAGGGAGCTCTACCAATTCACGGATCACCGGTCATAATTAGTTGAACTAGACTTTCTTTGTTGTAGAATTGATTTAGTATAGAATATTTTCTAGTAGGATTTTTTTTTAAAAAGCAAGATTTTCGTAGCATTATCTACCACTTGAGAAAAAGTTTCCATAGATAAATTTCCTTGCCATAGTTAATATTTCTCTAAAGATTTACAAGTTAGTAAGTCCTCAACTAAATGGTTGATAAACTAAATAAAGTTTCAAACATATGAACAAATAAAACTCAATCAAGCAAAAGCCAAAAATAAATTGAATAGCATTGGCTATTTGTCAGTGGAAGGTCCTTGCTAGAATAGACACATTTGTCACTTCATTAAGATGATAATTATGTACTAAGTTTCCTAACTATATAATTCATCATCATCTTTATTATCTATTATAGAAAATACATCTGAAGCACCGGCGGAAGCACTAGGAAATCAAAATTCAGAACCAAAGCCTCAAGATTGTTGTGGTGTTTGTGCAAAGGCTTGATACTTCTGAATATTAGCATCACTGACACTTCTTTGGGCATATTTCATTGACTCCTCAAAATGAGTAGCCTTTATTTCAGCTACCTCATCACTATCATCCTCATCCATTGCCTCAGGCTTCTCACTTCTTTCTTTCACGTTCAATATTATCCTGTAAAAGTGTAGAGGAAAGAGAACATGACAAATTGAAATAATAAGATACAAGTTGAGGAAAATTGAATAAAAAAATGTAAAATTCTAACAAACCAATTAAAAAAAAACCATTAAGAAATTCATAACCACATCTACTTTGCAAAAGCCACCACAATTAAAACTCACCTTCTCAATATTTTCTCTAATGGAATACTTGCAAGCCCACTAAAAAATCTCTATAATATCTCATCAATAAATATAATGGATGGGGCATTCTTCTCAGCCTCCTCAAAAGCCTTTCAGATATTTCTTTCACTTTCTCTAGCCAACTTTGACATGATCTCAGGTCCATTGATATAGAAAAAGAAGGAACCAGTTTCATTTGCCACTACCCTAGCAATTAAAGTTTTCCCAAAACTAGGAGGCCCGTAGAGAAGAATACCCTTTGGCGGCTTCACACCAACAGATTGAAGAGTTGTGGGTGTCTAAGAGGAAGCTCTACCAATTCATGGATCACCAGTTAGAGCCTATCTATCAAATAGTTTAAACAAAATGAATAAATCCACAGTTTCACACAGAGCAGAGTAGATGGATTGCTAGAGCCCAAAGCAATCTAGAAAATAGAACAAGCAGGGACCCACTGGAAACAAGTAGTAGAATGAGTGTGGGCACCTGAAGATAAATATCTAGACTAATCACTGATTAGGATGTTGTTGGTGATTAGTCTAGATATTTATCTTCAATTTTTTTTTAGACACTCTGCATTTCGTCGAACTTTCGACCCCAATGCGTCAAAATAATGGCCTAAAATTGACCATTCTTTGTAAAAATGTGGCGTCACAGGTTTTCCATCCTGGTCGGAGCCGCTAAATATTTTGACCAAATTTGGTCGAAATATGACTGTCGTGAATTTGGCATCCTGGTCATAGTGACCAAAGTTTTCAACCAATATTAATTTATATTGGTCAAAAGATTGACCAATACACAAACACTTGGCAATGTTATTTTCGGCCTAGATTGCCCTTGTTTTCGACCAATAGTGGAGTCGATCATTCAACGATTTCAGTAGTGGGTCAATATTTCGATGCACATAATAGCGACAAACCAGTTGGTCAACCATTCAATGGAGTTGGGTAGAAACTTTGACCAATAGTGCGTCAAAAAATGGTGCAAAATGTACTAGTGAGAGATATCATTCTTAGAATAAGTAATAACCAAATCAAAGAATTTTTAATAAATGAAATCATTCTTCAATTACAAAGCTAACTGCCAATTTCCATTATGTTTTATTTTATAGTGTAACATTTAATTTTAGAATGAATTAGGGCTTATAATAAATTTTAATATATAATTATATTTTTAAATATGAATCAAAGAGCATTAGTCAACACAAAAAAGTATAATGCCTAAAATAATTAGAAAAATCATTACTTAGGCTTAATTGATTTTAATCAATTAATTCTATAGTTTTAAATCAAAAATCAAATTGAACCTATTCCCTTACATCGCTAATTTAATTAATTGATGAAATTTAATTATTTCTAATATCTTTCAACAACAAATTGAGGAACCAATGAAAATTGAGAGCACAAAGCACATGGATCACTCAAAAGAATTGAATCTCAATCACACATTCCAAGCTTTGAATCTAAACCACTCAAATTTGTCTTTTTGTCCAAAGCTTTGAGACAAACATTTAAATTATTCCTTCATTTAAAAACATTGCAAATTTTTTGACTCAACCAAGGCTAAATCATGATTACTTCACTCTACCCCCTACCCTTGGGAATTTACTATAAATAAAAGTCATTTTGAGAGCAATAGGAGACAAGAGAATTCAAGAGAAAAGCATCCTTATTATAGTCATTTTATGAGCAATTGAGAGCAATTGAGAGCATTTATCATTTGTATTTGCATTTTATCACACCAGGGTAAAAGCACAAAGCTGTGTCACGTTTCAGGACAACTTATCAGCATAGCTGAATTTGAGCATTTCTAACTAAAATTATTTTTTGTCAAACATATGGTCTAGCTAGATTCATTCTAGCTAAGTTAGATAAGTTCTTCACCTTTTCCAATTGGAAATATCTATTAAATGCATGTTTTATAACAATTTCTAAAGAAATAAAATTATTTTAGAAAATTGACATTTCAATAACTCTTACTCTTTTTAATGATATTTTTTTACAAATATAAAAATACCCTTTTTTAGAGCACAGAGTCAAGATTATCATCATATAATTTTTATAGTATTTTAATTAGATCTGATATATTATAATTTCAAAATACTACAAGTAGGTATTTTAACATTCGAGAACAAGATGCTTCAAAAATAGAAAAAAATAGTAAAGCTTATCAAAAAAATTGAAAATTTATATTTAACACTAGAGGAGAGAGTTATCTTCAAGAGTGTGTAATTTATTTTCTGAATGGTGTAGATTTGATAGGGGAAATTTGACGCGAGATGAAAACTGTCGATTTCAGGTATGTTCGACTTTGAGTAGTTATAACAGAGAAAATATACATTGAAAACTAATTTTTCTTCTTTTTTGCACTAGCTATACATTTTATCTATGACATATTTTCAAATCAAAGGAAAAAGAGATTATTTGCATATACTTTTTTGGTGCGGACAAGACCCTCGTTTTTCAACATTTTTTAGCAAGTAAAAAATAGACTTAAAAAATTTAAAAACTATGTGAATTCTTGTTCAAAAAAATTTTTAAAAATTATAGCCATAAACTTCACCCACTTTTACACGTTTCATTACTTTACATCATCTCCAAATTTTAAACATAAATGCCATTTTTTATGTCATTAAAGTCAAAATTTTTGTGTGTTGTTGACCTTTTCCTTTATAAAATTGTGACACAACTTTGTACTTTTACCGACCATAATGGAGAACTGTGAGCTAGATTAAGCATATTAGTATCATAGATTTCTCAGTTTAGAAGTGTCACTAGTGGAGATTAAGTTGAGAGCTCTACTTACCACATCTAATTAGAGAACCATGAGATGTCATGAATTTTAGTTTCAATTCTTAGTTTAAATTTGCATTGTATTTCCTAAGATTGTTAGTTAATGATCCTAATTTCATGAAGGTGTTAAACATACACACACAAATGGTGCCCACTGTTGGGCCTTGAGCCTCATTTTTATCATTTTCATCAAATTTTGTGTGTTTTTGTCTTCACTTTTCTATGTATTTTTTGTAGAAAATAGGAGAAATGATGCCTATGAAGGATTCAGTGATGCCTACGGTCATTTTGATGACTCCTATCAACTGCTAATCAATGCCTATGTGAATCCTTCTATTATGTCTTTATTTCTCTCTAACCACCTATGAGATAAAGTGTTACGCTCAAGAGTGTAAAGCGACACCTGTGACTTGAGAAGTGCCGCATATTTTTTGTCTTTTACCATCTGTGACAACCTTTATGACACAATTTATGCAAACTGTCATGCCTAGTATCTCTTAATTGACACCTAGTATTTGTTAATTATCGCTTTAGATAGTTTATCATATGCAATTTTCATTTCTTTTCATGCTGAGTAGTTAAAGTGTTACACCTACTGAACTTTAAATGTCACCCGAGTCACTGGAAAGTGACACCTACAATTTTTAAAGTTACACCTGCTATCCTTTTAATCACGCGTATTAGCTGACTAATGATGCTTAGTACTTTTTTCTTCAAATTGTTGTCAAATCTATAGATTCTATTTTCTTACTTTCTGTCTGTGTTTTTCCTATAGATGAGCAAACATAGGAAAGTTCAAAAGCTAGAGAGAAGAGTCACACAACCAAGAAAAGAGGTAAGAATCCAAGCTAAATGTGAAAAAGAATTGCATATTTCTCTAATTCTAGAAAGTTTAGGCTTAGAAGAGAAAGTGTATGCTCGCTACATTAAGGTGTTAGAGGCTTACAAGATTAAATTCCCTACTTTAAATTGAAATTTGTTTACATTAAGTTGTTGAAATTTTCATTGAAAAATCTTATCAAGAACACTTAATTGCAATTTCGCTTTGTTCTTTTGGTTTCCCCTCACTTTGCATGGCTTTGTTGACTAATTTGTTGGAGGAGGGAGCAGGAACGATAGCCACTAGGTGAGTGAAAGCAAAATAAGCAATCAAAAACCTCATAAAAGCACCTAGTCTTTTCTACCTACAAAAGAGAGGTATTCATCAAATCAAGCTTGCATTTGCTTAGATTGTGGCTTTTCATTGAATCTAACTTAATTAAAATAAGGTATTAACCAAACACCTCAATTATAAGAATCTCGTTGTCAAGAGATTGAAAAAGAACAATTGTTGCTTGAGTGTTTGGAACAAAAAACAACAATAGGGATATGCTCTTGACTTTTTAAGTGAAACAAATTCCCAAACTTGTTGGACTAAGTTCAATTTCTTTCTTTTCTATACATGCTAGTTAAAATATAGCAATAGAGGGGCTACCTCCCGAGACATTGCCTTAATCAGGCTAGTGAGAGGAAACGACCCAAGTGGGAGACAATCACTTTTTCCATAATACTATCTGACCCACTATAATAAAAATACACTTTTCCTTAAAAGGGAAGTGACTAGATTGTGTGCAAGTTTCTTCACTTCCTCTAGTAGTCCTTTTGGATTGCACCAAATCATGCTTTTGTGCATGTGGGAAACCCGCAAGTGGGAAAAAGAAATTGACATGGTTTAGAATGGAATTATTCATTAAAACCTGATAAATAGTAAGCTACCGTATAGAGCCAATGTGTTTAAAAGCCAAATTTGACTATAGGTAGATTGCTTGGAAGAATTTATTGTTCAATACTTGTGAAAAATGACTGAGAACATACACTTTTAGTGTGGTTTTAGGGACACGGTGCAAATTTGATGTGTGTGGTGCATTTGTACTTCATTTTCAAGCATGAAAATTCCACAGACCTGATCTTACAACTTTTAAAATCTAAAATTTACAACCTGGTCTGTAAAGTGCCGCCTATGCATAGAGAAACACTGCCTTTCAGCAGTAAAGTCATGCCTGTGACTGTTCAGAAAACACTTGTCAACAGTAAAGTCACGCCTAAGACATATTAAGTGACGCTTGTAAAAATTGAAAAAATGTCTATCAATAAGAAAGTGCTGCCTACACATCTGCAAAGTGCCACCTACATAAATTCCAGTCGACACGTATCAATTTTTAAGTTATGCCTACACGCTGGCAAGTGACGCCTAGAATTAAAAAAGGTGCAAATAGTGAACACTTCCTGAGGGTTTCAAAAAAATTTGATTGCATATTTAGATACCCTTTTGAATGTTCTTTCTATTCCAACATTCATCCTGGTCATAAATCCTAGTTCTATGTAATTTTGAAAATTTCATAAAGATTTGGCCGCGAACAAGCAAGATCAAAGCCTATTTTCAAGTGGTTTATGTTCATGCCTGCTTTTACTCGATCATATTACATCAAGAAAACCTTACAAGAAGATGGGACTTAAGACAAGAGCTTCGTTTCCCAAGTGATACTTTTACCACTCCAAGAATACCACAAGAACCCGTTCAAGAAAAAGAAACCAACATGATTTATTCCGGTGTCTTGGGTAATAATTATAACAATGGAGGAAATACCAACCCAAACAATTAGAGTAATGTTGGAATTAGAAGAGATAGATACTGAGGGGGGAGGGGTGAATCAGTGTCTTCAAAACTTTTACTTGTAATACCTTTCAAATCTATATTAGCAATCTGTATTAACCGACCAACTTGACTTGTATCTAATTGCATAAATCAATCATCTAGTTAACTTAACAAAGTAAAAAATATGAAATCAATATGACAATCACATAACACAAGTATTTTGGTAATGCAGAAACCCTTGTTAGAAGGTAAAAACTGTGGTGGGGATGACACCCACAGATTCTTCACTACTACATATATAAAAGGTTTTCCTATTAGGGCTACAAGTTTTGATAACTTCTGGTGATCTCACCCTATTAGGAGTGACATATCAGATCAGCTAGATCTACTTAGTTATAGGATTTCAGCAACACTACTAAAGTGTGCACTTAGTTAAGAGATTTACAAAAGACTGTTAAGTCTACTCTATTAAGAGATTTAACAAAAGCTCTATTACAATTATCAGAAAGTAATATGCCAAATTATCTGCTAATTGACACTCAATTGTCTGAAACAGATCTTATAATTCTCTGATAAAATATCACCTTGACTGTGATGAATCTTTACTCTCTTTTGCTTGGTAGCCTTCTTTGAATCTGCTTGGTATATTGTTATGTTCTCCTAATTGATTATCTTGAAGTTAGGTAATGACTTCAAGTGCTTCATGAATCATATATCTCAATTCAATGACCTCATAAAGTGGTGTGAACATACTGAATATATAGTGTTCTATTTTGCCGCTTAAGCAAAAATTAGGTTATAAAAATTATCATAACCCTAAGATCTACGGAGCAAAATAAACCTAGATCAACTATTACAAATAAGATGAACATTACATTTAATGAATATCTATCACAATAAATACTCCTTGATCTTGGTAAACCATTTTATGATCTATTGTAACTATCTGCATAGAAGAATGTGCCATTTCTTATTACTATGTCATTTTCTGTGATCATCGGTAAACACTGTATAGACTGCTCGGTGTATGCTATGATGCTCGGTGTTTACTGATTATTAGTGTCAGTGTTTGCTGGTGCTCAGTAAACTATGTAATGCTTAGTGTAAGACTTTACTGACTGCTCTATCTTGCTTGTAGTTACCGACCAACTCAATATAAGTTACTGACCAATCTATTTGTCATCTTTTGATACTACTGACAACCTTGAATGCTCAATAGAGATTAACAATCTCCCCCTTTAGCATTAGTATCAAAACTTCAAATGTATATAGACAAAATGTTCTATATAGTCCTTATATCTCCACCATATACATATCCACATCAAAAAATTTCTAAGTACTCTATAAGTACTCCCCCTCGGTACATGCTTCCCGATATAATGTAGTATACATATCAAAAATTTGTAACCTATTTTCCATATATAGATGTTTTCCCCCTTTTTTATAGTAATGCCAAATACAAAAAAAATATATACAGTACACTTACATCTTGTCAAAAATTGATGAATGGGTTTTCTCCAATGAGGCTAAGAGGTTGTCCCACTCCTCTTTCAAGTTAGTAAGAGCAATATGCTCAAGACCGACTTGTGCATGCATGTCAAAGATATTCTCTAACACCAAAACCTCGAGTGTTGCCACTAATTTCTCAGCTTTGACAATGTGTGCCTCATAAATTTTCAGGTGTGGAATGAGTTCTTGTTGTAACTCTATAACTTGATCGATGATTTTCTCTTCTTGTCTCCTTAATTCTGCTATTAGCCGTCGAAGTTCTTGTACTCGGTGAATATGCTTGAGAAAAGCATTTGGCTCTGTGATAGCAGCTTGTGTACTCAACTCAATTTCTGCTTCTAAGCCTTTGATCTTTTCACTGACTTCTACAGTGAAGGTGTTTGAAGTAGACAACTTAACCAATAATTGATAGATTATCTGAGCAATTGATTTTGCCTCGGTGATAGCCTCAGATAATTTTACCTTCTTTATTGCCACTTCTTGGCTTATCTTTTCTACCAATTTGTCCTGAATTCTAGACTCTATCCTTTCTTCAATTCTCTTATCATCATCTACATCAGGTGTATTTATCTTATTAGCAAGTAAGGAAAGTTGATCTATTATAGGAGTATTCTCATCAACATCCACTTTAGGTACTACCTGCTGGAGAATATCCTATACATCTGTTAGAACTTCTTTTCTTTTATTCTCTTTCTTTAACTGCTCTTGCGCTACCTTTCTAGAACATAACTCTCCATACTTCATTAACTCTATGGGGCTCAGGGTTCTCGGGTCACATTCTAGAATAATTATCACTTCATCAATAGTGACCGACCCTTTTCCTTTCTTCTTCTTCTTCTATCCAAGAGGTGACTTCTTCTTAGTAAGAACAATAGATCTTTCTCCAATTTTCAGAGTATCCTTCCTAATTGACACTATATCTTCTTTCTCCTACTCCTTGGTGGATGGTGTAGGAGTCTTGGTAGTAGTGTTAGAGGGGTTCACCTCAGTTGTCTTTGTTTCTTCAGTTTCTTTTAGTTCTTCTATTTTTGTTGGTTGAGTAGACTGTGCCTCTATACTATCAGGCTGATTTGTCTCTACAGGTTGTGTAGATACTTGTGTTTCTGTTGGTTCTTTTCTCGGCTCAAGAAGAGATGCATCGGGTTGTACATGTGAAATTATTTCTACTGTTGCTGCAATTCTAGGTAATTCACCTGGTAAAGATGTGAGCACATTATCAATAATTTTTTTTGCTTCATCTTTGTATGGTTCGATAGTCACATCTGCATCATCTTTGTCATTAGGATCACCGTTAGTGATGTCCTCAATGAGTACATCATCATCAATTTTCTTCTGCAAGTGGATCTCTACTGGATCCAGTGCATCCTATGATACTCTTACCTCTTCCTTCTTATCGGTGATATCAATTACCTCGGTAATCGATAGACCAGAATCCTGTACCTTCTTTCCCTTACCATTATCAATGTAAATGCCTTTATCTTTTGAATTTTGTCTCTTCCTAGACAGTTTCAGGAATGCTTCCTGTTCAACTTTCTCTTCAGCTTTCAAAATTGATGTCCACAATGAGTCACATTCGATATCCATGTCCCCACATTCTCATCCAATATCTATAATGCTCTATTTTTCACCAAAAATCTTGCATGGTATCTAGTCAGATATTCACTGACTTCATCATAGCTCTTAGTTGTTGCTGTACAAACCAAAGACCTTTCTCTCTTCCTCTTTTCTATATCTAATGCAGTGGTCCATCGTTCATTGATTTTATCATCTAACTCCTTCAGTAATTGGAAAGCAAACTCCATTGGAACCCTTTTGAATTTGATCATCATCTGGATGACCGAATGTTCTATCTTTGTTTGATCTTTTGATGTCATTATGTCAAACTTACAGATGCCTGGATCTATAAGATTCCCATTCTCCATTATATCTTCAATTATTTATTCAATTGTAATTTCTTTGTGTTTGACTATCTTGAACTGATTTGTGTCATCTTCTTTATCTGATTCTTCAATGTCATCTTTTGTTCTTATGAATCTCCTTCTTTTCTTTGTTGCCTCAGCTACAGGCTTGTTCTTCCTTTTAGCGTATTTCCTTGTCAGTGTAGCTACCCTCATTTTCTTTACTTTTACTTCTTCTTGCTTTGGAGGGGATGAGGTTGCAGTAGATGATCTTGTCTTCATGCCTTGTTGCTTTTCCTATTCATCAGTAGCAGGAGGAACCGGTGTAGTATCTTTGACCTTGTCAGACTCAGTTTCCTCCCTATCATAGGGCTTGTCAGCTAGCAATAACTGACCTTCAGTTACATCTTTAACCGGTGACTCCTTAGGTGAGTTTGATGCATTGCCATACCTAGTATTAAGGTCTTTCCTCATTTTCTTCACCCTACAAGACATTTTACCGATCTCTATGTCAGTTGGTATTCTTGATTTAGCTTCATCATAAGTACCAAACCTAGTGGCAGTGATGTCTATTGGTAATGCCAATAGTGCATTGATAGATTTCAAGGTGAAATCTTTGTTCACTTCGTATCCCATTGGTGCCAACCATTTGATTCTAGGTTCTACTGCCTTGATCATAGAAAAATCTGTACTTACTACAAAGGTTATATCATGTTCAAATTTATCAACTAATTCCCTTGGAATTCTACTTCTTTAATGCATCCTAGTCTTGAATTATTTGAAATATGCATTAAATTCATTGTCCATATTCTTTCCTAAACTCTCCATCATTTCACTAATCTGGGCGGTAATTGGTTTATCTACTTGCCATGTTACTTTACCGATACCGGGTATGAATTTTTGTAGATAGAGAAATATGCACACAAGGAGTGATCTTTACTTACATGTATTAGTCTTTTTGGACCTTATAGTCTTCATGTTCTCCTAAACTTGATGTAGTAGAATTTTAGCGAGATCAACCTGGTGATCTTTCTTCATAATTTTTTAAGCCATGTCCACGGTGCTGTAGGGTACACTGTTCAATCTGCTAGATTGAAATATCTTGTATCTGATGACATGAGCTGCAAATTTTATCACTGGAGCCTTGATTGTTGAAATATTTAAGGCTCTTTCATCCCATTGTGCTCCAATATTCTTGTCTACATCCTTACGAGATGAACTATGAAATGATTTAGCCTTATTGGTAGTAGGGTATCCAGTTACCTTACTGATAATCTTCTTGTTGATCTCAACAGGTTTATCTAGCCACAATTTGTGATCATGAAATTTTCTAAGTATGATTCTTATCCAATCAGTACTAAATCTTTGTGGGAGATAAGTGAAATTAGATAACCCTGATTCTTGAATCTTCTTATGTTCAAATTTTATCTTTCCATCTGGTCCACAAATTTGTTGATATGTTGCAACAGTCTCAAAATCACCAACTTCACTGATCTTGCAGTGAATATATGCCCTATTATCCTCTATTAGTAAAACCCTATCCAAAATACTCGAAAAAGATCCCATATCATCCTTTTGAGCTGCGACCTTCGGATGTGGTTTGAATTTTGCCTTAGCAAAATTAGCTCTTACTATTAGCTCTACTTCCTCCTCAATGACATTCAATTTGCTTGCAGATGATGTCGATGCCATAAAAAAAATCTACGGCTTCAGCAAGCAAAGAGTAACAGGTGTTTAGTTGCAAAAGAACTTACTCGGTTTAGTCGAAGAGTATTGCTGGTTCTGAGAAATTTTCAGCTCAAACTCTGCTCTATGAATTTCTACTCTTCAAAATCATAATGTGATAATGAACTCTATTTCTGAGTAATTATAAACCCTTTTGATATTCCCGCTCAAACTTTCATGCATTGAATGCTCAACCTAACCTTTAGTACGATACAACTGTCAGCTCGGTGATGTCTACAATTTTCTTTGCTCGGTTAACATAGGATTTCTTCATCAATTTGTACTGTCATCGGTTAACCTTGTATAGTGATTACCGATGGGTAACCAACTCTCGGTCTCTCTTTTACCGACTATATGACATTGTTAGCTCATAACATATAAAACCATGGTACATCTTTATTCATGTAGATTTGGTATTTGCACATCATATATAAGGAACTGTATGTAAAATGTGATCACTTGAAATGTCAGTTCCATACATACCTTTGTCACCTTAAGTGGAATTACCAATGTCACCTAGTCTAGTGGACGAGGTTTCACCGATGGTGTTACTTGACTCAGCATTCTCACTAGATGCCTTCTTCCACATAGTGTTCCTTAATCTTGTGATCTCTACAATGTTATATCCACTTTCAAATATATGATTTTCATCTGGTGCTCAGTCTCTATAGTTCTTTCTTAAATGACCGACCTTTTGATAGTGCATACATGCCATTCCAGTGCTTGTCCAACTTCTTAAATGTCCAGTCTGACCCTTTCTGTAGTAGTTTTCTGCAATGTGTCCATACTGACCACATGTAGCACAATTAGTCCATGTATTTTAATCCCAAACATATGAGTTACCTTGTCTTTTTGGTTGATATGGCCTGTGTTGGGTTTTCTCCTTAGGTGTCCAAAATTGTTTCATTTTTTCTTTACATTCTCGTGTAGTGTTTCCATGCTTATTGCAAGTATAGCATATCTTCTCTGTAGTAGTATTGTTAGAAAGATCCTTTTTCTTAGCTCTGCACTCATAAGCAGGATGTCCAAACCTTCCACAATAATAACAATATCCATTAAACTTAGGAGTAATAGGAGGTTTACCTTGTGCTTTGCTTCTACACACATTTGATGTATGTCCTCATTTTCCATAGTGATGACATGCCAACACTTTAGGTTTTTGACTTTGATTGTTGTTGACATTTTTAGCTTGTTGTGATGATTTTCCTTCACTGGTGTAGCCTATACCGGCTTTACTTCCAAATCATCTCTGATTAGTCAAGAAATCATCAATCTTTTTGGAACTATCCTCAGCTATCTTCATCATCTCATTGTGTTGCTTTTGTATCTTTAATTCATTTCTCAATTTTTCATTGTCTACTCTAAGTATTGCAACATCTTCAAGTCTTCTTGATAATTCTCCATTTACTCAGTTCATTTCTTGATTAACAGTCATCATTTGATTTAATGCTTGAAATTGTCAGTCAGTGAGTCTTTGTATTTCATTTTCTTTTTCTTGGAGTTGTTTAGTCATCAGTCTTTGATCTTCAATAGCCATATTCTGATCTTGTTCAGCTTGTCTAGCATTGTTCATAATTTCCACCATTCTTACCATTTGGGATTCTTGACTTATTTGAAGTGCTTTTACTTGTTTAGATAGGTGCTGATTCTTTTCAGATAAATTAGTGATTATACTTTCAGATCCATTAGAGATGCTTCCAGAACTTGATCCAAAATGATCAAATATATCATCAATAGGTTCTTCATGATAACCAATTTCACTTTGCAAGATTGCAAGGTTCTTCCTATCAACCAGTAACTTCTTCAGTTCTTCCTTGACTAGTTTATACTACTCCACAAACATCTGCATTTGTAACTTCTGATTTTCAATAGACTTGTCAAGCTTATATCTCTCCATGACTTAGATCTTTTACCCTTCAATGATTAAACTATTCAAAAAGAGAACTATGCTCTGATACCAATTGTTGAAATTAGGAGAGATAGATACTGAGAGGGGAGGGGTGAATCAGTGTCTTCAAAACTTTTACTTGTAATACCTTTCAAATCTATATTAGCAATCTGTATTAACCAACCAAATTGACTTATATCTAATTGCATAAATCAATCATCTATTTAACTTAACAAAGTAAACAACATGAAATCAATATGACAATTACATAACACAAGTATTTTGGTAATGCAGAAACCCTTATTAGAAGGTAAAAACTACAGTGGGGATGACACCCACAAATTCTTCACTACTATAGATAGAAAAGGTTTTCCTGTTAGGGCTACAAGTTTTGATCACTTCTAGTGATCTCACCCTGTTAGGAGTGACATATCAGATCAACTAGATCTACCTAGTTATAGGATTTCAGCAACACTACTGAAGTGTGCACTTAGTTAAGAGATTTACAAAAGACTATTAAGTCTACTCTGTTAAGAGATTTAACAAAAGCTCTATTACAATTGTCAAAAAGTAATATGAAAAATTATCTGCTAATTGACACTCAATTGTTTGAAATAGATCTTATAATTCTTTGATAAAAATATCACCTTGACTGTGATGAATCTTTACTCTGTTCTGCTCAGTAGCCTTCTCTGAATCTGCTCGGTATATTGTTCTATTCTCCTAACTGATTAACTTGAAGTTAGGTAATGACTTCAAGTGCTTTGTGAATCATATATCTCAATTCAAAAACCTCATGAAGTGGTGTGAACATATTGAATATATAGTGTTCTATTTTTCCACTTAAGCAAAAATTAGGTTATAAAAATTATCATAACCCTAAGATCTACGGTGCAAAATAAACCTACATCAACTATTACAAATAATATAAACATTACATTTAATGAATATCTATTATAATAAATGTTCCTCGATCTTGGTAAACCATTTTACGATGTATTGTAACCATCTACATAGAAGAATGTGCCATTTCTTATTACTATGCCATTTTCTGTGATCATCGGTAAATACTGTATAGACTACTCGGTGTATGCTGTGATGCTCGGTGTTTATTGACTATTGGTGTCAGTGTTTTCTGGTGCTCGGTAAACTTTTTAATGCTCAATGTAAGACTTTACTGACTGCTCTATCTTGCTTGTAGTTACTGACTAACTCAATATAAGTTACCGACTGATCTATTTGTCATCTTTTGATACTACTGACAACCTTGAATGCTCAATAGAGATTAATAAGTAACACTAACAATCAAGGAATAGATACCACCAATCAAGGAATTGGTAACAATAACAATGGGGAATCAATGACAGAAGATGCAACTGATGAGAAGGTTAGTGAAGCTATACAAGGCCTATATTTCTTGAAGCTTATGGAAAAGGCTTTAGAGAGAGATAAGGAAAAATATTTTCTAGACCTAGCCCAGGCAAGTCTTAAACTTCCTCGTGACTATGATGTTAATCAACATAGGCCACCAAAAGTTGAAGAGAGCCTGATTGATATCATGAATAAACAATTTAAGTTATTTCAAATGCAATTGGACATGATAAAACAAAGTGGGGTTCCAAAACCCTTTTCTATAGAAGCATTATGTCCATTTCCATTTGACAAGAGTCTAGTCATGGTACCATTCCCTATCAACGTGGTATTTCCTAAGTATGATAAATATGAAGGAACATCTGATCCTCAAGATCATCTATGAGAATTTTGTGCATTGAGCTTGGAGTTCATGCATGATACTACATATTTAATGAGATTATTCCCTAGGAGTTTAGGAGGTATGGCCATGGAATGGTTTTCAAAATTACCTTCTGGCATTAAAACTTTTGAAGAGCTAGCTTCAAAATTTGTGAAACACTATTCATACAATATCAAATAGAAAGTCACAATGATCACTTTATGTAACACCAAGAAAAAAGAAGGAGAAGGATTCCCAATTTTCCTACAAAGATGGAGGATAGTATTTTCTAGATATCCTTAGAATATACCTGAAAAAGAGAAGATGGATATCATTATCAATAGCTTGAGTAATGAGATGAATTATAGGTTGAGAATGCAATGTCCTAAAACCTTCCAAGATCTTATCAAAAATGGGGTGACTATAGAAGAGGTATTAGTTAAGAGTGGATAGTTAAAACTCTACAACGACAATACAAATTACAATAAAAATACCTCCAATAGAAACAACAACCAAAATAAGAACTTTCCTAATAGCTATAATTGGTTTGGGTTGAAGAACAACAATAATGAAGTAGTCAATGACTGTGTTGTGGATTCTAATAATCTAAAAGTGACTCCCTTTTCTCTCACATGAACACCTAATTAGGTGATCAATGTAAATCAAGCTCCCAAAGCGCCTTCCAACAACAATACCAACAAAAATCAAGGAGGCAACAAGTTTAATCAATTCTTGGCACCAACTCCTAAGAGGACCTTCACACCTTTGGGTGAACCTCTTGAGAAAGCATTGAGGACTCTCATTGCTAACAAGATCATTAATTTACCTAGCATTCAACCCTATGAGACACAATACAAGCCCAGCTGGTGGAGTGAAATAGTCATTGTGAATATCATAGAATTAGAGGGCATAAGACAAATGAATGCTTACAACTGAAGAATGTGGTACAAGACCTAATTAATAATGGTATAATCACTATTCAAGGGCCCCGAAGTAATGAAGATCACACAACTTTCAAACAACTATTTTATAACCATGAGAAAGGTGAACCGTCCAATAAGAATAAACAAAGCAACAACAATATCAATTTTGTGCCTCTTTATGATAATGTTATCAATACATTATCCAAGAGTGAGCATGTTGTAAATGCTATTGTGATCAAAGAACAAACTCAAAAGGAAACATCTAATGTTATCACTAGGGGGCAGACTTCAAGGATTGCCCTACAAGGGGTTGATCCTAAACCTATTGGCCCTACACAATCAAGTATTGTGATCTAGAAATCATCTACAAAAGCAAAACCATATAGTTTGGTGGATCAACTACAAAAGACTCCAGCACAAATTTCTATCTTGGAGTTATTAAAACTATCTCCAAATCATAAGGAATCTTGGAGAAAGCTTTAGTGAAAACTAATGTTCCTACCAACTTGGAAGAGGAGAAGTTTTGAAATATGGTAGGATATCTCATTGCACCCCATTTCCTTTCATTTCCAGATCATGATGACATGTCTATTATCCATCCCCAAAATCTATTTCTGCATATAGAAGTCTTGATTGAAAGACATAGGGTCAAGAGAGCTCTCATAGATGGGGGAGCTACTCTTAACATCTGTACTTTGAGCCTTGTCAAATCCCTAGGATTATCTAAGTCATGCATTGATCCTACCACTAGTAAATTTTACCCTATTTTTCAATGAGGATTAGTCAAATTTTTGATATCAATTGGTCGAATAGATGACTAAAACTATTGCCAAAGTTTTTTCATCAATTATTCTATAGGAAAACCCATTGTTGAAATTTTGACCTACTCAGTGGTCGAATTATGGACCGCATCTTCGTCGAACTAATTGCTTTAAATTGGTAGAATTGAGACCAACTTTGGTCGACATTGAGACCAACTTTTTGACCCAAGTTCATCAAAATTGATGTTGAATGCATAGCATTCTCATTGAAGCTACTAATATTTAAATTTCAAAAAATTGACCAATACTAATTTTTGGTTTTAAAAAAATGTGATGGTGAATGAACAGAGCATTTTCATTGTGTATATTCAGAGCCTCAAGAAAATTCAAACTGACTAAGAAAGCTTCATTTACCTACAGATTTGTGTGCTTGTCTGAGTTTGATACGCAGATCAAGTTGTACAACCTTCAGAACAGATCTTGTTCAAGTAAGGTCATACAACTTGATCTGTGTATCAAACTCATACAAGCACAAAAATCTATAAGTAAATGTTGAATAGTTTAAAAGGCTATTTAAATGTTTCAACGGTTTGATTATTTTAAAGATAGAACCAAAGAAATTTACCAATGCTAGAAAGGATGATGGTTGAATACAAGAAATGGAAGGAGAGTTAAATCGAATTGAGAAAAATTAGACTTAATTAGTTCCAAGATCTATAAATGACTATGTGATAAAAAAACAAGGCTACTTTGTAAAGGCTATTCACAAGTTGAAGGGATTTACTTTGAAGAGATATTTTCTTTGGTAGCAAGAATGGAAACAATCAATTTATGACTTTTTTCATATATAGTTCATGAGAACTTGATAGTATATCAAATGGATGAACAAATTGATTCTCTTGAATAAAGACCAAGATGAAGTCTACATAGAATAACTTGATAGATTTCATCTATTAGAAGATTCAAACATGGTAGGCAAACTTAAGGAGACATTGTATAGTCCCAAAAAAGCTCTTATGGCTTGGTTTGCAAGATTGGATAAGTACTTACTCTAGCAAGGCTTCAAGCTAGAAGGTACCATAGATAGTAATCTTTACATAAACATTAAGGAAGATATATTTTAATAGTTGTTGTATATGTAGATGTTATAATCTTTGGCGGAGGTGATGAAATACATAAGAAGTTTGTTGAAGAAATGTAGAAAGAGTTTGATATATTTCTATGTTAGGTGAGTTATCATTCATTCTTGGAATTCAAATACTTAGTTAGATAATGATATCTTTATTGATCAAGAAGTATATGTCAAGGAAATGTTAAGAAAATTTGGTTTGGACATTTGCAAACTAGCGAGCACTCCTATGGTGATAGGTTATCATTTGAATAAGGATGATGAGTCAAATCTAGTTTATTAGACACTATATATAGGTCCATGATTAGGGGTCTACTATTCTTAATTGCATATAGGCCTAATATAATGCATGGAGTCTATTTGGTTACAAGGTTTTAGGATATATCTAAATATCTAAATATTTTGTTGATTGCCTATATCAAAGTGCTCTTCAAATATCTAAGTATTTTTAGTATTAAACCCAAATTAGGGTAATAAAAAAGTAACTAAAATGTAGAAGCCTTGTGTTCAATATAGATCAATGACCCCACAAGTGGTATTTTGATGGGGAATATATTGTATTTTATGTCTTTCATGTTGTAGGGAACCATGCATAATTTATCATGTGGGTCCAATGAAGGGAAGGTATGAAACTATTACAAAATGAGATATTTGGGATTTGGTAGTCAGTCTGATCATATAAGGCATTTGTGAAGAATACTGTAAAGATAGAGATATACATGGTAAAGGTGTTGAAAAAGAACCTAAAGAATGGATCAAAGAAAATAGATGAAGACAAGAAAAGAGAATAGGAAAGGAGACAATAGGAGATAAGAAGCTTAAGGAAAGCATTATAGGAAAGTATAGAAAGGGAAAGGAAATTGAAAGAACTCATGGAGAAGGATAGGAGGAATACTGATAGGTTTGCAGAAAAATGTAGGCACTTGAGAGAAAGGTCATTGAAGGTAGTGAAAAGTTGGCATTTGAGTGTCAAGAAGAAGGTGCAATGGTCTGTGCAAAGGCTAGTAGAAAGAGGAAAGTTAGTGGATGAGAAAGACAAGGAATCAAGAAATGAAAATGTTCTTGATGTTGATTCAAGATATAAGATGCTAGTGAAGATATCAAAGAAGCAAGTCTTGAAGGGCTTGAGAGTGACGAGTCAGTTGTGGTAGGCACTATGTTGTTTTCTTTGGAGGAAGATAAGGGTAGTATGAAAGTTACTCCTATGACATCACATAGTGAGGGTAATGATGTGGCCATGGAGGTTGATGATTGTTTGGTATGCCAAGAGGAATGACATGAGAGTAAGGATCAGTTGGTGAGGGTTGGGTTGGTCTCAAGGGAAGAGACTAAGGATGAGTTAGCTATGATGATGGGCCATGAAATGGCTCAAGAGATTGTTTACTCTTTGAGCATGGAGGCATGGTATGTTGATGGTGTCGAGGAAGAGGAGTGTCTTTGGAAAGTAGATTTATTGAAGTTTTATATGTATGCAAAAGTAGAGGTTCAAAAGAGGAAGAGGAAGTTGTTGATGGCCAACAAAGAGAAGTAGGTATTCATGTTGCAAACAGAAGTCAAGCCAAAAGTCAAGATCAAGTAGTGGGGGTTTGAACAGATAATCATGGATGATTCTAAATTCATGGATGATTCAAGGGTTTGAACAGAAGTCTAAATTCATGGATGATTCTATTTTTCTATAGTAAATAGCATACGTAACAAATAATCATGAAATTAGCAACAAATATCTACCCTTAAATACAACTCCAAATGAATGAGTAAAAGAAGAAAATGATAATGCTAATTGGGTATCCAGTAAATTAAATAGTTTAATCATGCAAATAGATGTGGATAGTGCACATCAAAGTAATGAAGAAATAATGCTAGTAGGGTAGTGACATACAAAGAGACCAGCTTAAGAGGGAACATAGATCAGACCATGACATGCATACAAGGATACAAACAAATGATTTTGAGATACAGACCTGTGCAATCTAATCTCCCAGGGAATAGACAACACCACTTATCGCCATCTTTTCCAAAATAGGATTTGGCTTCAAGGCCTCTTCATAGGTAGTCCAGTTATGCACAAGAGCATATCTGTCAATCTCATAGAGGGTCCATCCCTGAAAACAAAAGAACCATTTCAGTTGAAATATTGAATATATACAAATATAATGATGAAAGAAAAGCAGACAATCATACACTCTCTAATTTTGAGGTATAGAATAACAAATATAAGCTGAAAAACCAATAAAAAACATAAGAGACAAATCACACTTTAGGAAAGTACAAAAAGAAAAGAAAGATAAGTTCTTATCAGGCCACTGAAAAGATTTGGTATTTTAGATAAGACATCACAGGTATTTATTTGTATTCTGAAGCCTTGTTATAGAAATTTGTTTTTATTAATCCTTAGAATTAGTTAGTGAATCTTCTTCTTTCTTTCTAAATTCATGGATGATTCTATTTTTATATAGTAAATAGCATATGCAACAGATAAACATGAAATCAACAACAAATATCTACCTCCAAATACAACTCCAAATGAGTGAATAGAAGAAGAAAATGATAATGTTGATTGGGTATCCAGTAAATTAAACAGTTTAATCATGCAAATAGATGTGGATAGTGCACATCATAGAGATGAAGAAACAATGCTAGTAGGGTAGTCACATACAAAGAGAATAGCTTAAGACGGAACATAGATCAGACCATGACATGCATACAAGGATAATAAATAATTATTGTATGTTCAACTAGAGATAAGAGATCAACCAAGGCACCTACATGAAATAGTCATATATCAAGTGCAATAACATGATCAAGAGATGGTTTAATCATTAAGAGTCACAACTACCAAGAAATAGAGCATCATGATTACATATGGAAAAAAGAGGTGTTACAAGTTTGCATCACACATGCTTAAGGAAAAATTTTCTAATACAACTGAAGAGAGTAATTAATATGGAAAATTAATCAAATGTAAGCAACACATGGCATTAATTTTGATAGTTTGATCAAAGGCCACTTTTGTAGGTACCACCCACCAATCCTAGAAAGGATATAGAGCCTGTATACCAATATTTGATTGTCATACCCTTTTTGCAAGGAACTCAAAAATTATTCAAATTAAACAAGTATGAACTGTAAGAGACTAAGAAAGAGGGCAAGGTGTTACCTCACTAAGATGATAGTAATAATGAGACAAAGAACCATGAAGACTAAATCCAAGGAGACTAGATTTGAACATCTAGGTTTGATCAAATTCAAAAATTGGTTTGCCTTCATAGCACTATCAAGCCAACAGCATGAGAATTATTTTGTCTAGAGTGTCATCAATGGTTTTAAATGTAGAATGAAATGGTTGTAAGTATGCATTTCTGCCACATGCAAATAATTTTGAGATACAAACCTGTGCAATCCAATCTCCCAAGGAATAAATAGCACCACTTATCACCATGATGCAGGAGCATCCTGGGTGTAAGAGCAATCTTGCATCACCCAAAAACATTTCTATTTTTTTTAATTTTCAATAAGGGTTATTTTGTGCAGAGCTGCTATCTATGGAAAGTTACTATTTTTGGTAATTTTTGTATATGCTCAAAATGATCTAATTTCTTTCTTGGAGGTTCATTTTGGTCATATAAGTCTGCCAGTAAAGTTTCATTGCCAGATCAAGTGTATATTGGAAGATATTGAAGATTTTCGGTATTGGCAGCAGGGTACAGGAATTTTGAACTCAGTTTTGAAGGCTTTAGAGGCCTCGGATGAGGTCAAAAATTTGGGTGACAGGCACTTGCATTGGTCAAGCCAGTAGAGCGCTTCGTGGTGTTTCCAAAATGGGGTTATAATAGCCGATCAGGTCAACTGGTGATGACTTATGGTCTTCGGAAGTTGGGCCACCTGAAATGGCGAAAAATAATTTTTTTCAAAATTTCTGTTCGGGTTTCAAAGGTTATCTTGAGCTGACTATGATATAATGAAATGTAAAATAAAAATAATTTTAAGTTTGGTCGGCCTTATTGGCTAAAATTATGGAACCTTCCCAGGCGGTGGAAAATTGCCTATATAAGGAAGGCTGTATTATTGTCTTAGGCAATTCAGAATAGTTCTGGGTAGTAGATCTGGGTATTGATTCGAGGCTTTGTCCTACAGAATATTGTAAGGAAATGCCATGTGGCTTTGCATATTTTAATTCTGAAAGTTTGTAATTCCACATTTGTGGAGATAATAAGAAGCCAATTTTCTGTTCTTGCATATTGTTGTTGTTTCTCTATTTCTGTGTTATGTTTGTGGTATTAAGGGGAGCACCCTTCATCAAGTGGTATCAGAGCAGGAGTTCTTGAGTGTGTAAACAGATCACCGACTGTGAGGCAGTTTGCACCAGGACCGTGGCTAGGGTTTCAGCGCGCATCGTGAAAATGTTTCCACAAAGGGAACGTGGCGGAAGAGCTGGTGTTGTAACACGTGAGGTTAAAGAGCTGCAGAGACAAGTGCGAGCATTGCAAGAAAAGATTCGCAAAGGAATGAATCTTAATGTCAGAGATGAAAGCGATGATGAAGCTGAAGAAGAATATCAAGAAGGAGAAGTTGAAATTGTGAACCAGGAGGAAGAAAGACTTTTTCAGGTGATTTTCAAGACTGGGAAAAGACCTAAGATTGAGGTTCCTACATTTTTTGGAAATCTTAACCCAGAGGAATTGATCGACTGGATCAATGAATGTGAAGAATATTTTGAGTATGAAGATGTTGAGGATCCTGATAGGGTCAAATTTGCGAAGGCCAGACTGAAAGGTCATGCGAAGATATGGTGGTAAGAGATTTAGTTGGAGCAAAATAGAAGGGGAAAGGAGAAAATCACGAGATGGGATCGGATGGTGGATAAATTGAAGGGACAGTTCATTCCTGTTGATTATGAGCTTGACCTACTGAAGAAAATGCAGAGTTTGAAGCAAGCGAGAAGATCTGTTCAGGAGTATACAGAGGAGTTCTATCGACTTCTCATCAGAATAGGCCATGCAGAAGCTGATAAGGAGAAAGTTGCCCGATACCTTAATGGGTTAAGGCCAAGCATTCAGGAGGAGCTGAATCTGGTTTGAATGAATAGTATTGAAGAGGCATACCAGTTTGCCCTAAAAGTAGAGGAAAAGCTGAACAAGAAGTTTGAGAGCAGACAAAATGGAAGAGGTCGCGGTGGACGATCTAGTGGACAGTCATATGGTGGCCGAAATGAAGATCTGAAAAAGAAAGATGAGGCTAGTAGCAGTCAGAATCAGAGAGGAAATAATTCCAATCGCTTCCAAGATCAGAATAATAGAGATCAAAGAGGAAGAGGAAGAGGACAAGGATCTAGAAGAGGTGGCTTCCCTGGAACATGTTTTCACTGTGGAGAAGAAGGTCATAGGGCATTTGAATGTCCTCAGCACCAAGGCAGAATAGACAGGACAAATGAAGGCTAGGCCAGAGGTGCACATGTAGATGAAGATGCCAGATCATCAAATTCTCAAGATGCTGAAAAAGGAGAAACGTTGATTAACAGAAGAGTCCTGTTGAGTGGTGAGAATGAACCTGAGCAAAGGAGGAGCTTGTTTCGCACCAGGTGCAAGTGTGAAGGTAAATATTGTGATGTGATTATCGATAGTGGAAGCACTGACAATTTGGTGTCAGAAGAGATGGTGACAAAGTTGAGGCTCAAGAGACAGAAACACCCACATCCATATCGGATTGCCTAGGTACAGGATGACCACAAGGTCATGGTCAATGAACAATGCCTGGTGAAGTTCAAGATTGGAGGATACCAAGATGAGGTATTGTGTGATATCATATCTATGGATGCATGTCATATGTTGTTAGGTAGACCATGGCAGTTTGACAGATGTGCTGTACATGATGGTCATGCGAATACCTATTCCCTGACAAAGGATGGACTGCGGCATAAGCTAAAACCATTGAAGGAGACTGAAGAAAAGGTATGTGGTAATGCAAGGATAACTTTTGTTGATGGAAGAAATTTCCTAGATGCTATGAGGCATGAGCATGTATTTTTTGCTTTAATTCCAAAAGCTGGTAAAGAGAAAGTAGAAGATGTTCCTGTAGAAGTTGCAAATTTGTTGAATGAGTTTCAGGATATTGTATCTGATAACATGCCTGATGGATTACCACCGGTCAGGAAGATCAGTCATCAGATGGACTTGATCCCAGGAGTGAGTTTGCCGAATAAGGCAGCACACAGAATGACACCTGCAGAAAGTGAGGAGTTGAACAGACAAGTACATGAACTGCTACAGAAAGGATTGATCCGTGAGAGTCTGAGTCCCTATGTTGTACCAGTGGTATTAGCACCAAAGAAGAATGGAGAATGGAGGATGTGTACAGATTCTAGGGCAATAAACAAGATCACAATCAAGTACAGGTTTCCATTGCCACGAATGGATGATATTATGGACTATTTGAGTGGAGCTGTGTATTTCTCAAAGATAGATCTGAAAAGTGGATATCATCAGATTCAGATCAGAGAAGAAGATGAATGGAGGACTGCCTTCAAGACAAAGGAAGAACTATATGAGTGGTTAGTCATGCCTTTTGGGCTAACCAATGCACCAAGCACTTTCATGCGGCTCATGAACGAGGTTCTGAAAGAATTTTTGGGTAAGTTTGTCATTGTTTATCTAGATGATATTTTGATTTTTAGCAAGACATTGGAGGAACATATGATGCATATTCGTATGGTGTTTGAGAAGTTGAGAGATGAGAAATTGTTGATTAACTTGAAGAAGTGCAGTTTTGTGAAGAAAGAGTTAGTGTATTTGGGATTTGTAGTTTCAGCAGAAGGTCTAAAAATGGACCCAGAGAAGGTACAGGCTATCTTTGAATGGCCTACTCCAAGGAGTGCTACTGAGGTAAGATCTTTTCATGGTCTAGCTAGCTTTTAAAGAAAGTTTATCAGAAATTTTAGCAGTATTTGTGGACCCTTGATTGAAACAATGAGAGGGGATAGAAAAGAGTTTAAGTGGACTAAAGGAGCAGAAAAGAGTTTTCAATTATTGAAACAAAAAGTTATAGAACAACCTGTTTTAGCACTTCTAGATTTTAATAAAGTGTTTCAAATAGATTGTGATGCTAATGGTACTGCAATAGGAGCTGTTATGAGCCAAGAAGGTAAACATGTTGCTTATTTCAATGAGAAGTTAAATGATGCCAAGAGAAAATATTCTGTTTATGATCAGGAATTTTATGCTATAGTTCAGGCATTAAAGAAGTGGATACATTATCTACTTCCTAAGGAGTTTGTTTTGTATACTGATCATCAAGCTTTGCAATATTTGAATAGTCAAGGAAAGTTGAATCAGAGGCATTTGAAATGAGTTGAGTTTTTGCAGAGTTATACATTTGTTTTGAAACACGGGAGTGAAAAGTCTAATAGGGTTGCGGATGCTCTTAGCAGAAGGCAACTATTGCCAACAGAAATGCAGATTGAAGTGGTTGGGTTCAAGGAACTCAAGAATTTGTATCCAGAGGATCCTGATTTTGGTGAAGCTTGGAAAGCTTGTACAGAACCTGTTACTCTAGACAGGACGAAATAGTTGGATTTCATCATCCAGGATGATATGCTATTCAGAGGGAGTCAATTGTGCATTCCACGAAGTTCTATGAGGGAGAATCTCATCAAGGAGAAGCATAGTGGAGGATTGGCTGGATATTTTGGTCGTGATAAAACCCTTGGTTTGGTTAGTGAGAATTATTATTGGCCACAGTTGCAGCAAGATGTGAAGAAGTTTGTATAGAATTGCAGAGTATGTCAGATGACGAAAGGACTGAAGCAGACTACAGGATTGTATCAGCCATTACCTGTACTAGAGAAGCCTTGGGAGGATATCAGCATGGACTTTGTTCTTGATTTACCGAGGACTCAGTGCGGAAATGATTCAATTTTTGTGGTAGTTGACAGATTTTTGAAGATGGCACATTTTATTCCCTGCAAGAAGACTAATGATGCTGTTCATGTAGCAGAATTGTTTTTCAGAGAAGTAGTTTCAGATTGGGACACTAAGTTTGTTGGATATTTCTAGCGTACATTATGGAAGAAGTTGAAGCTAGATTTGAAGTTCAGTTCATCACATCATCCCCAGACTGATGGATAGATAGAGGTGGTGAATAGGAGTTTGGGAAATTTGCTGAGATGCTTGGTTGGAGATAAGCCAACAGGATGGGACTTGATTTTACCACAGGCAGAATTTGCATATAATAATTCTATCAATAGGAGCACTGGTAAATCACCATTTCAGATTGTATATGGAAGTAGTCCAAGAAATGCATCTGAATTGATGAAGATAGATAAAGGAGAAATAAGTAGTGCTGAAGCTGAGGATTTTGCACAACACTTGAAGAACATCCATGGGGAGGTGAGGAAGCATATTACCAAGATGAACACACAGTATAAGGCTAAGGGAGATGAGAAAAGGAGGTATAAGGAATTTCAGGTTGGTGATGAAGTCATGGTTCATTTGCGGAAGGAGTGGTTTCCAGTTGGTACATATAACAATCTGAAAATGAAGAAGTTTGGACCATGTAGGATATTGAAGAAACATGATTCAAGAAATGCATATGAGGTATAATTACCTACTGAGCTAAATATTTCACCAGTGTTTAACATTTTAGATCTGACAGAGTATCATGAGGGAGGTGTTGAAGATGAGATCACAGCAGTACAGTGGAGTATTCCAGCAACTAGTTCAGACACTAAGGAGATCAAAGATATACTAGACAGTCATGTTGGCAGAAGCACAAGGAACATGATATATGAAGAATATCTGGTCAAGTGAAAAAGATGACCTGTTGAAGATTCATCATGGCTGCCAAAGGAGGAGGTTAGCCATCTTGGTTTTCCTCTGCACACCTGAGTCGTGATAGGGTCACTTGTCAAATTACCCCGAGTGTCTGATGCAGGAGCATCCTGGGTGTAAGAGTAATCTTGCATCACCCAAAAACATTTCTATTTTTTTTTATTTTCAATAAGGGTTATTTTGTGCAGAGCTGCTATCTATGGAAAGTTACTATTTTTGGTAATTTTGATATGTGCTCAGAATGATTTGATTTCTTTCTTGGAGGTTCATTTTGGTCATATAAGTCTGCCAGTAAAGTTTCATTGCCAGATCAACTGTATATTGGAAGATATTGAAGATTTTTGGTATTGGCAGCAGGGTACAAAAACTTTGAACTCAGTTTTGAAGGCTTTAGAGGCCCCAGATGAGGTCAAAAATTTGGGTGACGGGTGCTTGCGCGAGTCAAGCCTATAGAGCGCTTTGTGGCATTTTCAAAATGGGGTTATAATAGCCGATCGGGTCAACTGGTGATGACTTATGGTCTTCGGAAGTTGGGCCACCTGAAATGGCAGAAAATAATTTTCTTTAAAATTTATGTTCGGGTTTCAAAGGTTATCTTGAGCCGACTATGATGTAATGAAATATAAAATAAAAATAATTTTAAGTTTGGTCGGCCTTATTGGCTAAAATTCTGGAACCTTCCCAGGGGATGGAAAATTGTCTATATAAGGAAGGTTGTATTATTGTCTTAGGCAGTTCAGAATAGTTCTGGGTAGTAGATCTGGGTATTGATTTGAGGCTTTGTCCTATAGAATATTGTAAGGGAATGCCATGTGGCTTTGCATATTATAATTCTGAAAGTTTGTAATTCCACATTTGTGGAGATAATAAGAAGCCAATTTTTTGTTCTTGCATATTGTTGTTGTTTCTCTATTTCTATGTTGTGTTTGTGGTATTAAGGGGAGCACCCTTCATCAAGTGGTATCAGAGCAGGAGTTCTTGAGTGTGTAAATAGATCACTGACTGTGAGGCAGTTTGTACCAGGACCGTGGCTAGGGTTTCAGCGCGCATCGTAAAAATGCCTCCACGAAAAGAACGTGGCAGAAGAGCTGGTGTTGTAACACGTGAGATTAGAGAGCTGCAGAGACAAGTGTGAGCATTCCAAGAAGAGATTCGTAGAGGAATGAATCTTAATGTCAGAGATGAAAGCGATGATGAAGCTGAAGAAGAATATCAAGAAGAAGAAGTTGAAATTGTGAACCAAGAGGAAGAAAGACTTTTTCGGGCGATTTTCAAGATTGGGAAAAGACCTAAGATTGAGGTTCCTATATTTTTTGGAAATCTTAACACAGAGGAATTGATCGACTGGATCAATGAATGTGAAGAATATTTTGAGTATGAAGATGTTGAGGATCCTGATAGGGTCAAATTTGCGAAGGCCAGACTGAAAGGTCATGCAAAGATATGGTGGCAAGAGATTCAGTTGGAGCGAAATAGAAGGGGAAAGGAGAAAATCATGAGCTGGGATCGGATGGTGGATAAATTGAAGGGACAGTTCATTCCTGTTGATTATGAGCTTGACCTACTGAAGAAAATGTAGAGTTTGAAGCAAGCGGGAAGATCTGTTCAGGAGTATACAAAGGAGTTCTATCGACTTCTCATCAGAACAGGCCATGCAAAAGTTGATAAGGAGAAAGTTGCCCGATACCTTAATGGGTTAAGGCCAAGCATTCAGGAGGAGCTGAATCTGGTTCGAATGAACAGTATTGAAGAGGCATACCAGTTTGCCCTAAAAGTAGAGGAAAAGCTGAACAAGAAGTTTGAGAGCGGACAAAACGGAAGAGGTCACGGTGGACGATCTGGTGGATAGTCATATGGTGGCCGAAATGAAGATCTGAAAAAGAAGGATGAGGCTAGTAGCAGTCAGAATTAGCAAAAAAATAATTCCAATCACTTCCAAGATCAGAATAATAGAGATCAAAGAGGAAGAGGAAGAGGACAAGGATCTGGAAGAGGTGGCTTCCGTGGAACATGTTTTCCCTATGGAGAAGAAGGTCATAGGGCATTTGAATGTCCTCAGCACCAAGGAAGAATAGACAGGACAAATGAAGGCCAGGCCAGAGTTGCACATGTAGATGAAGATGCCAGATCATCAAATTCTAAAGATGCTGAAAGAGGAGAAACGTTGATTAACAGAAGAGTCCTGTTGAGTGGTGAGAATGAACCTGAGCAAAGGAGGAGCTTTTTTCACACCAAGTGCAAGTGTGAAGGTAAATATTGTGATGTGATTATCGATAGTGGAAGCACTGACAATTTGGTGTCAGAAGAGATGGTGACAAAGTTGAAGCTCAAGAGACAGAAACACCCACATCCATATCAGATTGCCTGGGTACAAGATGACCAGAAGGTCATGGTCAATGAACAATGCTTGGTGAAGTTCAAGATTGGCGGATACCAAGATGAGGTATTGTGTGATATCATATCTATGGATGCATGTCATATGTTGTTGGGTAGACCATGGCAGTTTGACAGATGTGTTGTACATGATGGTCGTGCAAATACCTATTCCCTGACAAAGGATGGACTGCGGCATAAGCTAAAACCATTGAAAGAGACTGAAGAAAAGGTATGTGGTAATGCAAGGATAACTTTTGTTGATGGAAGAAATTTCCTAGATGCTATGAGGCATGAGCATGTATGTTTTGCTTTAATTCCAAAAGCTGGTAAAGAGAAAGTAGAAGATGTTCCTGTAGAAGTTATAGATTTGTTGAATGAGTTTCGTGATATTGTATCTGATAACATGCCTGATGGATTACCACCGGTCAGGAAGATCAGTCATCAGATGGACTTGATCCCAGGAGTGAGTTTGCCGAATAAGGCAGCACACAGAATGACACCTGCAGAAAGTGAGGAGTTGAATAGACAAGTACATGAGTTGTTACAAAAAGGATTGATCCGTGAGAGTCTGAGTCCCTGTGCTGTACCAGCAGTATTAGCACCAAAGAAGAATGGAGAATGGAGGATGTGTACAGATTCCAGAGCAATAAACAAGATCACAATCAAGTATAGGTTTCTATTGCCATGAATGGATGATATTATGGACTGTTTGAGTGGAGCTGTGTATTTCTCAAAGATAGATCTGAAGAGTGGATATCACCAGATTCGGATCAGAGAAGGAGATGAATGGAAGACTGCCTTCAAGACAAAGGAAGGACTATATGAGTGTTTAGTCATGCCTTTTGTGCTAACCAATGCACCGAGCACTTTCATGTGGCTCATGAACGAGGTTCTGAAAGAATTTTTGGGTAAGTTTGTCATTGTTTACCTAGATGATATTTTGATCTTTAGTAAGACATTGGAGGAACATATGATGCATATTCGTATGGTATTTGAGAAGCTGAGAGAAGAGAAATTGTTGATTAATTTGAAGCAGTGCAGTTTTGTGAAGAAAGAGTTAGTGTATTTGGGATTTGTATTTTCAGCAGAAGGTCTAAAAATAGACACAGAGGAGGTACAGGCTATCCTTGAATGGCCTACTCCAAGGAGTGCTACTGAGGTAAGATCTTTTCATGGTTTAGCTAGCTTTTACAGAAAGTTTATCAGAAATTTTAGTAGTATTTGTGGACCCTTGACTGAAACAATGAGAGGGGATAGAAAAGAGTTTAAGTGGACTAATTTGGCAGAAAAAAGTTTTCAATTGTTGAAACAAAAACTTATAGAACAACCTGTTTTAGCACTTCCAGATTTTAATAAGGTGTTTCAAGTAGATTGTGATGCTAGTGGTACTGCAATAGGATCTGTTATGAGCCAAGAAGGTAAACTTGTTGCTTATTTCAGTGAGAAGTTAAATGATGCTAAGAGAAAATATTCTGTTTATGATCAGGAATTTTATGCTATAGTTCAGGCATTAAAAAAGTGGAGACATTATCTACTTCCTAAGGAGTTTGTTTTGTATACTGATCATCAAGCTTTGCAATATTTGAATAGTCAAGGAAAGTTGAATCAGAGGCACTTGAAATGAGTTGAGTTTTTGTAGAGTTATACATTTGTTTTGAAACACAGGAGTGGAAAGTCTAATAGGGTTGCGGATGCTCTTAGCAGAAGACAACTATTGATGACAGAAATACAGATTGAAGTGGTTGGGTTCAAGGAACTCAAGAATTTGTATCCAGAGGATCCTGATTTTGGTGAAGCTTGGAAAGCTTGTACAGAACCTGTTACTCTAGACAGGATGAAATAGTTGGATTTCATCATCCAGGATGATATGCTATTCAGAGGGAGTCAATTGTGCATTCCACGAAGTTCTATGAGGGAGAATCTCATCAAGGAGAAGCATAGTGGAGGATTAGCTGGATATTTTGGTTGTGATAAAACCCTTGGTTTGGTTAGTGAGAATTATTATTGGCCACAGTTGCAGCAAGATGTGAAGAAGTTTGTACAGAGTTGCAAAGTATGTCAGATGGCGAAAGGAGTGAAGCAGAATACAGGGTTGTATCAGCCATTACCTGTACCAGAGAAGCCTTGGGAGGATATCAGCATGGACTTTGTTCTTGGTTTACCGAGGACATAGCGGGGACACGATTCAATTTTTGTGGTAGTTGATAGATTTTTGAAGATGGCACAATTTATTCCCTGCAAGAAGACTAATGATGTTGTTCATGTAGCAGAATTGTTTTTCAGAGAAGTAGTGAGACTTCATGGTTTGCCAAAGACCATAGTTTCAGATCGGGACACTAAGTTTGTTGGATATTTCTGGCGTACGTTGTGGAAGAAGTTGAAGATAGATTTGAAGTTTAGTTCATCACATCATCCATAGACCGATGGACAGACAGAGGTGGTGAATAGGAGTTTGAGAAATTTGCTGAGATGCTTGGTTGGAGATAAGCCAACAGGATGGGATTTGATTTTACCACAGGCGGAATTTGCATACAATAATTCTGTCAACAGGAGCACTGGTAAATCACCATTCCAGATTGTATATGGAAGTAGTCCAAGAAATGCATCTGAATTGAGGAAGATAAATAAAGGAGAAATAAGTAGTGCTGAAGCTGAGGATTTTGCAGAACACTTGAAGAACATCCATGAAGAGGTGAGGAAGCATATTACCAAGATGAATGCACAGTATAAGGCTAAGGCAGATGAGAAAATGAGGTATAAAGAATTTCAAGTTGGTGACGAAGTCATGGTTCATTTGCGGAAGGAGCAGTTTCCAGTTGGTACATATAACAAGTTGAAAATGAAGAAGTTTGGACCATGTAAGATATTGAAGAAGCATGATTCAGGAAATGCATATGAGGTAGAATTGCCTAGTGAGCTGAATATTTCACCAGTGTTTAACATTTCAGATCTGATGGAGTATCACGAAGGAGGTGTTGAAGATGAGATCACAACAGCATAGTGGAGTATTCCAGCAACTCGTTCAGACACTAAGGAGATCGAAGACATACTGGACAGTCATGTTGGTAGAAGCACAAGGAATAGGACATATGAAGAGTATTTGGTCAAATGGAAAGGATGACCTGTAGAAGATTCATCGTGGCTAACAAAGGAGGAGGTTAACCATCTTGGTTTTCCTCTGCACACCTGAGTCGTGACAGGGTCACTTCTCAAATTACGCTGGGTGTCTGATGCAGGAGCATCCTGGGTGTAAGAGCAATCTTGCATCACCCAAAAATATTTCTATTTCAATAAGGGCCATTTTAGTGCAGAGCTGCTATTTATGGAAAGTTACTATTTTTGGTAATTTTTGCATGTGCTCAGAATGATCTGATTTCTTTCTTGGAGGTTCATTTTGGTCATGTAAGTCTGCCAGTAAAGTTTCATTGCCAGATCAAGTGTATATTGGAAGATATTGAAGATTTTCGGTATTGGCAGCAGGGTACAGAAACTTTGAACTCAGTTTTGAAGGCTTTAGAGGCCCCGGATGAGGTCAAAAATTTGGGTGACGGGCGCTTGCGTGGGTCAAGCCTGTAGAGCGCTTCGTGGCATTTTTGAAATGGGGTTATAATAGCCGATCGGGTCAACTGGTGATGACTTATGGTCTTCAGAAGTTGGGCCACCTGAAATGGTGGAAAATAATTTTCTTCAAAATTTCTGTTCGGGTTTCAAAGGTTATCTTGAGCCGACTATGATGTAATGAAATGTAAAATAAAATAATTCAAAGTTTGGTTGGCCTTATTGGCTAAAATTCTGGAACCTTCCCAGGCGGTGGATAATTGCCTATATAAGGAAGGCTGTATTATTGTCTTAGGCAGTTCAGAATAGTTCTGGGTAGTAGATTTGGGTATTGATTCGAGGCTTTGTCCTAAAGAATATTGTAAGGGAATGCCCATGTGGCTTTGCATATTGTAATTCTAAAAGTTTGTAATTCCACATTTATGGAGATAATAAGAAGCCAATTTTCTGTTCTTGCATATTATTGTTGTTGTTTCTCTATTTTTGTTATGTGTTTGTGGCATTAAGGGGAGCACCCTTCATCAGGTTTGAAGACATTGCTTATTTTCTAACATATGGAGAGTGTCTAGAAGGCATGATGCCAAGATAGAGGAGAGATATCAGATTGAAGGTAGCTAAGTTTGTGATTTGGGATGGTAAGCTTTTTAAGAAGGCAATTGATGGCACTTTTCTTAGGTGTGTAGATAAGCATCAGCAAGAGAAATTATTGAAGACTTTTCATGATGAGGACTATGGCGGGCACTTTTCATCTTCAGTGATAGCATTCAAAATATTGAGACAGTGTTATTACTAGCCCGGTATGTTCAGAGATGCATATGCATGGGTAGCCAAGTATGAGAAATGAAAAATGTTCACTAGATGTTCTCAATTAGCCACTCTTTCATTGAAGCCTATCATCATTGAAGAGCCTTTCTAGCAATGGGGCCTTGATTTCATTGGGCCAATCAATCCAGTATCCAGCGCTGGTCACTAGTATATAATAACTACCACTAACTATTTCACCAAGTGGGTGGAAGCCAAGGCAATGAAGAAAACAACTTCTGAAGTGGTATGTGAATTCCTCAAAGAAAACATACTGGTTAGGTTTGGTGTTCCACTTAAGTTAGTAATGGACAATGCAGCCTATTTTTCTTCAGTTGAGATTACTAGCTTTTGTTTTGAATATGGAATCATTGTTAGCCATTCGTTAGATTATTTCCCACAAGGAAACAACCAAGCCGAATCCAGTAACAAAAATCTGATCAATATTGTTAAGAAGTTAGTATCAGATAATCAGAAGAACTGGCATAAAAAGATTCATGAGGCATTGTGGGTAGATAGGGTAACACCAAAAAGAGCAATTGGTATATCACCTTTTGAGCTTTTTTATGGGACCGAAGAAAATCTTCCTTTACCTTTGGAGCTGGCCACAAATAAACTAAGAATAGTAATTGAAGATGACATTTACAGAGATGGTTTGGAAAAGAGGATCCTCTATCTGAGCAAGCTAGAAGAGGAAAGAGTAGAGATAGTTGATCATATCACTCAACATCAGATGCAAGTGAAAGAGATCTTTGATAAGAAGGAAAGGCCATGGAAACTCATGATAGGTGATAGTGTGCTACTGTGGGATAAACGTAATGCTCCTAAAGGAATGCACAAGAAATTTGATAGCCTATGGAAAGGGCCATTTGTGATTCATCAAGCATTGGAAAACAATTCTTTCAAGCTGGCTTATCATGATGGTGAGGTACTACCACTGACCTTCAATGGTCAGGATTTGAAGCTTTATCAAATGGCAAATTGAAAATAGGTAATCCCTATATTGTACATAGTTGTGTTTGTTCTTTTGTGTTTCTTAGGTTAGCTGCTTTCCCTTGTTTCCTTTCCTTTGTTCTTGTTCTAGTTTTGTTGTGATGCTGTCCTTTTTATTTACCCTTTGCGAAACCAAAGATACATGATTCATTTCTTAAACATGAGAATTTTTAAGTCCCCAGTCAGAGCCAGTTGTTGCCTCAATTTTTACCCCATACCTATGTTGTTAAAAGTGAAAGATCATGAAGTCATAGTCAGTCTGGTGTCTAGGTCTAAGTCTTTCTTAGGTAGGTTTTCTTTGCCAAGTTTCCCTATCATTGCCTTTCCTTCTCTGAGCTGGGTGGGTTACTTAAAAGTCTTGTCATGATGGGTAGGTGATAGTTCCCAACCTGGCAAGGATATCAGGCTCTCATTGATGATCTTTTGTAGATGAAATTTGTGAAATATTCTCCAAGCATGTACAAGGGACCTGATGGAAGTCTTCTCATATGGTTGATGCAATAACAATTCTAGCATTTGGAATTTCAGAGATTCACTTTATGGGGCAGTGTGTGCAATCCAGTTGACAAGATTTCTTCTGTTCTAATGTGTGCAATGGTTATAAAAGTAGAATTTTCAAGTGGAGAATATTTGGTTACATTGAAATTCTGCAAGCCAAGAGGATCTTAAGTTGTGTTTCCAAAGATTGCTGATGCAAATGTAATGTTGTCATCTCAGTTGGACTCTATATGGTGTTATGATCTATAGGCTCAGAATGTGAAGGATGTATCTCAAAATGGAAATTGTTCTTGGAAAGAAAGTTTCAACATTAGCCTATGCATTAAAATCATTCAGGGAGGTTTAGATGCTCAAATTCAAGAAATTAAAAATTGAAGTTGCTTTGACTAGTCCTGGATTATATGAAGATATGAATACAAAGGCCTCCAAAGTGTTTTAAGTTTATTTGAAGCTCCTAAACAAGGTTCAATATGATGGAAATGAATGGGGAATTCCATTCTACCTTTCAGCCAATGGGATAGCAGGACCTGAGCTATGATATTAGATCTACGGTTCCCATAATCCCTCCAAGCTATTAAAGATTCATTACGGGATAGCAGGGATCTTTCCATCTATCAAGATACTTTTCCTGCAAGCTTCTCAATGTTGTTACCAAGCTCGGGTCAAAGAAAAGTGTGGTGTGGTAAGGGAGAATCAACAGAGGTCGCAAGATTGCAAGACTAAGAGAACTGTCTTGCGATCATATGAGATCTCACCACGTGTTCCGGTGGGCCCTGTTTCTCAGTGGGACCTGAGTTATGACATCGGATCAATGGTTCAAATCACCTCAAATTTTTGATCCGATGATGGTCGATATTTCACAATGGAAAGATGCCTGAAAATGACCAATGCGACATAGCGAGATCTTGACACCTATCATATTCTCCTGTATAGCTCTGTGGGACCGAAGATGTTTAGAGTTGACCAATCATAGAGTGGTTTCATGATCGCATAGATTAAAATATTCTTATGCAATCATGCGATAATGGGTCCCACGCAGATAGAAAGGTCTGGTGGTTGACAGGTGGATATCCAATGAAAAGGTGAAGGAAAGAGGAGTAGTCACATGATCGCATAGATTAAAATATTTCTATGAGATCCTGCGAGATTGTGCCATGTGTTGGTGGATCTGAAAGCTTTTGTATGCGGTTAGAATATTCCTAGTTCCAAATCCATGGTTCCCACTTTTTCGCTATGGGAAGGAATATGCTTTATGGTTTAGCGCGAGGTGGACACGTAGCCCGTGGATCGAAAAGAGTGGTATATACTTAATCGACAGCTTCCCGCTTTGCTGCTATGGTGTGGGAGATTCTGTGCGATCATGCAAGATGCAAACATGTGTCTCATGGTGGGGCCAAGAAAAGTATCTCATAGTTGCTAGGTCAGAGAAGGAATAAGGTACGTTCAGTGGTTAGGAAAGATGACCGCGTAGTTTCATAACTAATAAATAGTTAAAGCTGGGCGAGTTCATTTTGAGTAGTTGCATGATCGCAAAACTTTAAAACAAGCTATGAGATCATGCGAGATTATGCCACGTAGCCCGTGGCTCTGACAGAATGGTAGATACTTAATCGACAGCTCCCCGCTTTGTCGCTATGGTGTGTGAGATTCTATGCGATCATGCAGGATCATGACACGTGTACTCACTCACTCAGTTAGTGTCTTATGCAATGCGGTGAGATTCAAGTGTTTGATGAAGCACGTGCTCTAAGTTGAGGAACTCGCATACATAAAATTGATGGTTGGAAACATAGCAAGGCCGAATGAAGTGTAGCTCAATGCTATGAAATGTGTTCATCAGTATTTGAATTTCAAAATGAACTGCAGAATTTAAGTTTTAATGGAAGATGTTGGTTCAATGGATAATGATAAAGTAGACAATGAGAGCCTTGAAATGAAGTGTCATAATTCTAATGTCTGTTCCTATTCCTGTATCTATGATTGGCTTTCCAAATTCTTTTGTTAAAGATGTCCTTTCACGGTGCCTAGTCTTTCAAAACTCTAGAATTTGAAACATTTCATATTCTCATGAAGGCCATATGTTGTAACCTCTATAAATACTGTTGCAAAGGTAAATGCAAAGGTCAGAAAAATTGTTGATGTATCGGACTTAATATTGCAGAGCCAATAAAGAGGATTGTATGTCAATAATTTTCTATTCCACTTAGTTAGTTGATGCTTTTCTGTTTCTTTCTTTTACAATCTGAATTGCAAGAAGAAAGGAAGGATGTTCCATTCTTTCATGATGAAGGTCTGAATCAACTAGGGTAGGATGTGCTTTGGAAGATTTGGGGAAAGTTTCAGAAGAAGTTTATTTGCATTTCTGTAGATAGTTACTAAGCATTCAGATTCATAGGATTTGTGAATTTGTTGCTTGGTCATAAATTAGAAGCATTTTTCCTTGCCTGAATTAAGTTTGGTTAGACTTAATTTGGTTAGCCTCTCATGCTCTCAGGTGAAGAGCATACCTAGATTAGATTTAGGAATCAAACATAATTCTTTGAAAATCATTCACATAGGGAGCTGTACCTACCAATTCAGAGAAAAGCCAGTCATCAGAAGATGGCTTTTCAACTATTGTAAGCGGGTTTTGTTCATCATTTGGGCATCAAGATTCATATTGTCACAAGGAATAAGAAAGGACAAATCTATTTACTAACAAGGATATAATTACACCATCGAAAGATAGATTTGAACAAGCCTCCAATGAAGAAAAATAAGAAGATAACAATAATAAGAAATCCTCCACCACCGCTATAGGAACATCTAAATCTCAAATGATAAAAGAAAACATTATCACCCAACCTTGTAGAACCAAAGGTCCACTCCCACTGTGCTAAGGAAATAACAGCAAATCCTACTCAGATAAAAAACTCAATCAAAGAGAACTAAGAAAAGGTCCTGAAGGATTTCTAACTCAAAGGTACCACCAACTAAAGATAACTAAACATCAAATAAACAACATGTACCAAAATACCAAATATTAGAATATCGAACAAACACACAATCACCAAATAATACAAAATATACCACAATGTAATAATGAGATAACAAAGATACACCACCAGAGGAAAATATAGAAACTATAGGGGAGACTTAGGCTACATACTATGGGAGTGTCATCACATGGACAACTACTTGAGTTACCCTAGACTAGTCTCTCTAGATCTTGGACCATCAAGCATTTATTAGGTTGAGTTACCTTGGACCGGTCACTCTAGACCCCAGTCCCTCAACATGACCCATGCGGAACTAGAATACTGTCTCATGAAGATGAGGAATTCTAATCATACCTACTGTCTAGGTATCATCGCTTTCCCAATCTTAGCCTATACAAGCACTCAAGGCAAGAGCACGAATCCATAATTAATCTTGTATTTAATGTTATTCCCAAATTTTATTATTAGGTCATCACCTATTAACAAACTTACGATAGGTTACCTTGGTAATAGCCTCTTTTAGCCCCATACCCCTATTGTAAGCCACTCCCATAAGATGATTCTATTTAACCTCCCCTAGGCTCACAATCATAAATAACCACATAGGATCCATAAAAGTATAAAGGTCAATTTCAAGTTCTTATAACACATCATGACATCATAAATACACCCTCAAAAGTGCTCACATAAATCACCAGCTTCAACACAAAACCAAGTTGGGTAGAATGATCAAAGATAATATCTTAACTTCAAAATGCATACATAAAGAATACGTACACCTTCCAGGTGTTCATAATAAATAAGATAATTCAAATGGATGAGGTTGGATAAAGAAGATTGAATAAAAAATTGATATTCTAACACACGCACAAAGGCATCGAAGAAAATAACCCCAAAGTCCAAAACCTCTGGTGTTCCCTAAAGGTCAACTTAAAACCCCAATGAATAAATTAAACCAATAAGGTTAAAATAACTACAATTCCAAAAATAAAATTCATGCCCACATGTGATAAAAAATACATTTTCATATGTAAACACAAAACAAACAATCTTACCAATTAAATACAATTTAACAATATTAATTTAAAAGATGAACTAAAATACAAATATTACTATTCATCAATTTAATGATTCAAATATTAATATTTAATAATAATATCAATATTAACATGAATTTAATAACTTTAAAAATTAACATAAAACATAAATTAAAAACTTAAATAAATGTAATTTAAAAAAAAAGAAATATATTCAAAGTTTCATGCAAAAGTGGGGCATGGCCCACCCCCCATGCTACCCGTATGATAACACCACTACTATCATGGCATCAGTAACTTCCGTAGGTAGTCTGCTATTGCACGAAAATAGTCACGACTACTACAACAACTGGCTACTATCATCAGCAGCTTGGGCTATTGCCACAGTCCCTAGGCGTCGGGGAGGTGAGGGATGGACCATTTATAATAAAACTTTAATTTAAATATATATTTTTTAATATAAAATTTTAATATATATATTTTTTAAATATATAAATATTTATAATAAAAATTTAATTTAATTTAAAACCAGTAATTAATTTCTAAGAAGAACAACAAGCCAATTTTTTAAATATTAGATTCGAAAATCAACTTCTTTTATTCTAGGCATGCATAAATGAAATTTTTTTAAAATTGATTTTCTTAAATAGAAACTAGGAATTTTGGCCAAACAAAATTTCTAATGAAAATGATTTCACTAGCCTTTTCAAATTTAATTCCTATGCAAAAACTAAGATAACTTTATCTATCTTTCTAAGTAAATACCCTAACCGAGAAAACTCACCCAAATTCCTAAGAGTCATTCTAGGGTTTTCAAACCACCCAAATGGAATATCGGATCAAATCTAACATCAATTTAATCTGAATTTCACAAAAATAAACTTAATTTAAAATAGAAACCAATTTCAACTCATTCATATAATCAATCCCAGACATGACACACAATCTTTTCAAAAGATGAAGTTTACAAAAAAGAGGGTTTCAAAGACCACCTCAACCAAAACCAAGCTTTCAAAGAATCCTCCAAATTCATCCAAAAGCTCCCCAAAACCTGATAGACATAATTGAAAATAATACCCAGAAACTCCTCATAAAGAAGACCCATTCCTCTCAGGGTTTCTAAAACATGCAAACTCTCAAAAACAAAACTCAACTCTCTCCACCTAGTTTTCATCAATTCACCTTACATGTAAAATAACTCAATAATAAAATAATGCACTTTTAAATTATAATTTCTAACTCAACTTTTAACTTTAGATTCTAATTCAATTTTTACTTAAACCAAATGTGCAACTTAAATTGCATATAATTACTTAATTAATTAATAATTACTTTAGCACATAATTAACTATGCAAACTCATAAATTAAATATAAAGTAAATCAACTATGCCCTTTAATTTTATATTTGAATTTAATAATTAATTAAACCCTTCTATTCAAAATTTAAACTTTTAATCCAATCTTTTAATGAAGAAAGGTATTTAATTACCCTTAATAATTGAATAATCTCTATATCTAATATTTCCACATCCATACAATATAACTATAAATCTCATAATTACTCATAATTTAATTATTTAAATCAAATAATTCACACACACAATTCCTCTTGACTTCCAAAACCTAAAAATCAACAAACTCCATATCAAACAAACACCAAGGAAGGGCTCACGAATTCAAGTCACCTTGATGAATTCAAAGGGGTAGAAATAAATACTTGCCCAATATTTAGGACAATCAATGGCTTGGGTTGGAATTTGGATTTGTATGCTATGTCCCCTCTCTTACCATTGAGATTTTGTGATAGGGCACACTCATCCTGACAATTTAGGGAAGTCGATGCATAGTACCTCACATAAAAGATGAGCATGTACATACATGTATAAATATAAACAAGTAATGGAGGGGATCATTCTATCATGTGGATCTCGCAAGCAAGTAACTATGACTTCATCCATCAACCACATGAAGCACGTCAAACAAAAATATAAAACATACACATCGACCATACACATGCAAGTATGGGGCTAGTAAAACTATAAGCATCCATGATACCCTAACATATAAATAATCAAAATGAAATAACCATCAAATATAAATAACATCATCATTTGCATTTAATCAACATAAAAATAACTCAAAAACATCTAATTCATGATTATTCAATAAAATGTCATACATTCATAAACCTCAAATATCCCTAAAATAAATAGCGCACACATAAAAATGGCCTAAAAGAGTTTGGCAATAAAACTAAAAACAAAACTATGGAAGGGGTATTACAATGCTAGTATCACACACAGTGAGCCTATGTTGAATGCAATAATTTATTTGGGGCCCTAATGCTCATATCAATGGTGACGTTGGAATTTTTCTTCCTTGGACTCTAGTAGTCTCCATAGAGAAGGTGAGAGTAGTTGAGGAAAACATAGTTATGGGTCTTTGAGGTAAGACAAGAGTAGAGGTCAACATTGAACATCCATTTAGATCAAGTGCTTAAGGTACTAATACAGAGACCTTGTGATTTTCTAGGACACATTTTACATCTCCTAGGACAATTTTCTAGTGGCAACATAGAAAAAGGCCTTCTCAGGGTCATTGAAGTGGTCATGGTTCAGGTATCCAAGTGTATAGAGGTCATAATTGGTACCGTAATAAGAAACCCTAGCATAGTCAAGCATCTTGGGGTACACAAAAAAGTTCTAGTAGAGACATTTTTCATTAGTCAAGTCCATAATCTTTATCCCATGGCTATCATTCATGAGGATGCTTTACTTGTGGCCAACATGGTCATATGTTAGCTCAACGTCCTTAGAGGGAAGTTACAAGAGCTAGTTATAGGTCGACCACTTCTAACCCTATAGCAAGGGTTGGAGGTAGATCCCATAGGTTATTTGTGATGGTTGATAACTCTCAAACTGAGCATCAAATCTCCATTATTGTGACTACAAGTGTGTTATCTGGGATATCTACCTCCTATTTTATGATTCTAGTGATTTATATTACTTTATTTTATGATTCTAGTGATTTATATTCCTTAAATTTCTTCTCTTGACTTGTGGAGTGGTGTGGGCTAGTGGTAGAATGACATGTTGATATTTGGTAGGTTGAGTTAGCTACACATTCTAGAATGGTAATAGACTTCTTAGTTTGTGGTTCTGTGTTGAATTTGGGTACCTTCACTATCACCATTGATCTTCATATCGGTTCTTATAACATTGTTTTGGGTATGGATTGGTCAACCTCCCACCAGGCATGTATACATTATTGGTGCAAGTTGGTATAGTGTTTGGATGACACAAATGGGTGTGTTGATCTTGTAGGGGTCCAAAGACCTATTTTTCTTTGCATGATATCAACCACCTAAATGAAGCAGATTATGCAATAGGGGTGCAAGTTGCTTGCAGTCTTTGTTAGTGACCTTGATAGGAATGAGAATTGATAGGTGTCACTTGATTATCACCCACTTCTTTGATAATTTTTTGATATGTTCATAAGTGATATTATAAGCATGTTGCCTGATCAAAAAATAGATTTTTGTATTGATCTCATTCTTGGAGCAAGCCCATTTCATGAGCACCATATCATATAAATATTCAAGATTTGAGTGAGCTTCATTTTTAGTTGGATGATTTTTTTACCAAGGGTCATATTCATTCTATTTTTTCCCCTTGGGTGGAACCACTCATCTTTGTTAAGAAGGATAGATCACTTTGTTTCTGCATTGACTATCAAAAGTTGAACAAGATGGCTTGTGTGGCCCTATTCGTGATTCATCCTAGTCCTCAGTTCACCGTTAAAGGAAGCTATCTTTGTTGATGCACAAAATTTGAAAATTTAAACTTACTTCTCATTAATGTCCCGCAGTACATAATTTTGTCAGATATTGTAGTGAAACTACAATATTTATCTTCTTATTCAAAAGTTTGAAATATTGTTTTCACTCTGTTTAGAAGGAACTATTTTATTTCTTTATCATTACTTAATATGAGAGGGTCTTTACCAATTTTAAATCATAATTTTCCTTTTAATTCAAAAGTCTAAAACAATATTTTTCCTTAGTTTAGAAGGAATTCTTCTATTGCTTTATGAGGGCCCTCACCACTTTTGAAAAGAAAAGACAAGCTGCACGCTAGCCATTATTTTAAGCAAATCACAAATCCTAACAATGATTAAACTTCATTCATTCATTAACCCATTTATATAAGAGGCCAATAAGTCTTATTGAGAGGCCATTAACACTAGAAAGAGGAAATAGAAGTGAAGGGCGAAGTCAAGTATGGCCTCTACCCATTCCAATTCCTAGGTGGGTTGTAATTGCAAATGATGAAAATTGCACCATTAACACATTTAACATGAGCACACCCAAATTTTTGTGTATTTCTCCACACCACTTGAGGATAATGCCCACACTATTTCACTTGAGTGCATGTATTCAGTTCATAATTATAATACTACTTCTCATTAACCCATGAATTCATTGCATCTGCAAGACTGAATTCCCCACCTGCCCCCCCCATAAAAGATTTTCTCCATAGGGACCTCCATATAGTTGAGTCCAAAAAGGAACCATTCTTATCTAGAGGTCTATCTCTATAGTTGGTTACCCACAACCTTAATGTGTTCCTATGTGTCATAAGGCAGCTAATTTTCAAGCTCAATAAGGTGAAATCTTGTGAGATAATAATTACTTCAGGATCTTATTACTTGGTTGGGACATTGATAGGAGGCATCTCACCATTGGTAGTTTTAGTTATCCAATTGTGGTGATTGAGAGGATAAGAAAGAGCATGAGTATTTTTGTACCCTAAAATTCTCTAGAGAGAGAGAGAGCAACAATGGATAAGGATTCTATTCTTATAGGGAACATCAATGACCTTTTGAGGTCACATCCACCCACTTTCGATGGATCGTATGGTGGTATAGAGGCCAAGACTTGTCTTATAGTTCTTGAGTATTACTTCATCACCCATTTGTGTTTGATAAACATTAGACTTTTCTATCCCATCATGGACCTTCAAAGTTTTATACCTTCTTGGTGGCATATTGAGGAAAAAAACCTCTAACTAGATATCACTACTATTTCATGGGAGATATTTGAGGAATAGTTCCACGCAAGTTTCCTTTCTAACCATTACCATTGAAAATATATTTTATGATTTTTCACCATCTTTGTTAGGGGTCCATGACAATATATTAGTATGAGGATAGGTTCTTCAAGGTGAAGTAGTATGCTAACTTATCATAAAAAGTGAACCTTTGTTGAATGCAATAATTTATTTGGAGCCCTAATGCTCATATCAGTGGTGATGTTGGAATTTTTTTTCCTTGGACTCTGGTAGTTGTATGGTGAAAATGTGACCACATTTCTATGAATCCTTACATGCAAGAAAACTCAACAATGAGCCCTCACAAATCGATCCATAGCTCTCTATGTATAGAGTTGCAAGATTTGTTAAATTGCTCTCAGTTAGAGCTATAAACTCATGACCTTGATAGTCAACCACACAATGAGAGATTCCAAATCAAAGACAAGGGAAACAATGCCAATATCTCCAATGAAATCAATATGGATGCAATGCAATGCAAACTAATCTATGAGAATGAAAGATGCAAGCTATGCTATGAAAGGAAAATACAAGTGTTACAAATCCTCCTATTAAGCTATGTGAGATTAATCTATTGCATAAAGAAAATCTATACTAAAAATGCTATGATTATGCAACTATGATGTTAGAAAACAAGCTAAATGAAATGCATCAACAATTTCTTCAAAGCTTGAATGCAAGAATGTCTTCAAAGAGCTCCAAATGACCTAGAAAACCTACAGCATAATATTAGCATAAAAACCTAAGATATGAGAATGAAGGAGAGAGCTCTCCTTTTATAAGAAATGATATGAAAACGGACCATTGGGATTAAGAGGCAAAAGACTTAATCAACGGTGGAGAAAAATAGAAGCTTGATCCTTGTGCACAAATATCCTCCAATAGGAAAATAGGAGTTGACTTTAGTGTCCATATGAGACAAAAAGTGTCTTTTCCCTTTTTATAAAATAAGAATAATGCTTTATTTGTGCAACATAGGATAAGAAGAAAAGTGGGGATTTTTTATTTAAATAAAAGGGGAGGAAATTCTTTTTAATTAAATAAAGGCTTAAGATAAAGTGATTTTATTATTTAATTAAAAGATATTTTTAATTAATTAAAAGGGAGCATATTCTCTTAATTAAATAAGATTTTTATTTTTTTCTCTTTTAAATTAAATAAGGCTCAAACCTTATGAAATATTGAATTGATTATGATTTGATCAAAGAAATTGATATAATTGATATTGTTGATATTTGAAAATATTGATTCAGGGATTTGACAAATTGCTAAATGGGGGCCCAAAGTCTAGGTGACCATTTTAGGGTGCATACAGTAGTCACTATAGAGAAGGTGAGAGTAGTTGAGGAGAACATAGTTATGGGTCTTAGAGGTAGGACAAGAGTATAGTTCAACAATGAATATCCATCTGGATTAAATGCATACGGTACTTATACAAAGACCTTATGATTTTCTAGGACATATTTTACATCTCCTAGGATAATTTTCTAGTAGTAACATAGACAAAGGCCTCCTCAAGGTCATTGAAGTGGTCATGGTTTAGGTATCCAAGTGCATAGAGGTCGTAATTGGTACCATAATAAGAAACCATAGCATAGTCAACCATCTTAAGGTACACAATAGAGTGCTATTAGAGATATTTTTCATTAGTCGAGTCCATCGTCTACATGCCATGACTATCATTCATGGGGATATTTTACTTGTGGCCAACATGGTCATAGGTTTTCTCAACATCCTTAGAGAGAAGTTATAGGAGCTAGTTAGAGGTCGACCACTTCTGAGCCTATAGTAGTGGATGCAGGTAGATCCCATAGGTTATTTGTGATGGTTGATAACTCTCAAACTGAGCATCAAAGTGCCATTGTTGAGACTATAGGTTTGTTATGTGGTATATCTACCTCCTATCTTGTTTGTTTCTAGTGATTTATATTACTTTATTTTATGATTCTAGTGATTTATATTCCTTTTTTTTGCCTTACTTATGGAGTGGTGTGGACTAGTGGAAGAATGATAAATTGATAGTTGGTAGGTTTAGCTAGCCACACATTCTAGATGATGCAGGAGCATCCTAGGTGTAAGAGCAATCTTGCATCACCCAAAAATATTTCTAGTTTCTTTTCTATAAGAGCTATCTTGTGCAGAGCTGCTATTTATGGAAACTTTCTATTTTTAGTAAGTTGGTCATGTGATCTCAAAATATTTTGATTTCACAAGTGGAGGTTCATTTTGGTCATATCAGCCTACCAATAAAGTTTCATTGCCAGATCAAGTCTAGTTTTGAAGTTATTAAAATTTTTTGGTATTGGCAGCAGGGTACAAAAACTTTGAACTCAATTTTGAAGGCTTTAGAGGCCCTGGATGAGATCGAAACTTCATCTGACTAGAGCTTGTACAAGTCAGGCTCTGTAGAGCACCTTGCACCCTTTCTAAAATGGGGTCATAATAGTCAATCAGGTCAATGGGTGATGACTTATGGTCTCCAAAAGTTGGGCCACCTGAAATGGTAGAAAATAAATTTCCTTCAAAATTTTTGTTTGGGTTTCAAAAGTTATTTTGAGTTGACTTTGATGTAATAAATTGAAAAATAAAATAATTCTAAGTCTAGACGGCCTTAAGGGATAAATTTATGGAACCTTCTTGGGCGGTGGAAATTGCCTATATAAAGAAGGCCCGTAGTGTTGTCTAAGGCAGTTCTAGGTAGATCTGGGTAATGATTCGAGGCTTTGTCCTAAAAAATACTGTAAGAAAAATGTCCATGTGGCTTTGCATATTGTAATTCTAAGAATTTTTAATTTCACATTTGTGGATATAATAAGAAGCCCATTTTCTATTCTTGCAAATTATTGTTGTTTCTTTGTTTATGTTATATATTTGTGGTATTAAGGGGAGCACCCTTCATCACGTGGTATCAGAGCATGAGTTCTTGAGTATGTAAATAGATCACCAACTGTGATGTAGTTTGCACCAGAACCATGGTTAGGGTTTCAGCAAGCAATGTGAAAATACCTCCACAAAGGGAACATGGCGGAAGAGCTGGTGTTGTAACACCTAAGGTTAGAGCACTACAGGGACAAGTGTGAGAATTGCAAGAAGAGATTAGTAGAGGAATGAATCTTAATGTCAAAGACAAAACTGAGGATGAAGCCAAAGAAGGAAATTTGATCAAAAAGGAGAAGGTGAAATTCTGAACCAAGAGGAAGAACAGACAAGAGAAATGAAGACCAGGCTAGAGTTGCATATGTAAATGAAGATGTCAGATCATCACATTCTGAAGATGTTGAAAGAGGAGAAATGCTAATTAACAGAAGAGTCCTGCTAAGTGGTGAGAATGAACCTGAGCAAAGGAGGAGCCTGTTTCGCACCACATGCAAGTGTGAGGGTAAATGTTTTGATGTGATTATTGATAGTGGAAGCACTAACAATTTGGTGTTAGAAGAAATGGTCACAAAGTTGAAGCTCAAGAGATAGAAACACCCACATCCATACCGGATCGCTTGGGTGTAGGATGACAACAAGGTCATGGTCAATGAATAGTGCCTAGTGAAGTTCAATATTGGCAGATACCATGATGAGGTACTATGTGATATTGATGAAGGGTGCTCCCCTTAATACCACAAACACATAACAGAAATAGAGAAACAACAACAATATGCAAGAACAGAAAATTGGCTTCTTATTATCTCCACAAATGTGGAATTACAAACTTTCAGAATTACAATATGTAAAGCCACATGGGCATTCCCTTACAATATTCTGTAGGACAAAGCCTCGAACTATTACCCAGATCTACTACCCAGAACTATTCTGAACTGCCTAAGACAATAATACAGCCTTCCTTATATAGGCAATTTTCCACCGCCTAGGAAGGTTCTAGAATTTTTAGCCAATAAGGTCGACCAAACTTAGAATTATTTTATTTTACATTTTATTACATCATAGTCGGCTCAAGATAACCTTTGAAACCCGAACATAAATTTTGAAGAAAATTATTTTTCGCCATTTCAGGTGGCCCAACTTTCGAAGACCATAAGTCATCACCCGTTGACCCGCTCGGCTATTATAACCCCATTTTGGAAATGCCACGAAGCGCTCTACAGGCTTGACTGGCGCAAGCGCCTGTCACCAAAATTTTCAACCTCATCCGGCGCCTCTAAAGCCTTCAAAACTGAGTTCAAAGTTTCTGTACCCTGCTGCCAATACCGAAAATCTTCAATATCTTCCAACATACACTTGATCTAGAAATGAAACTTTACTGGCAGACTTATATGACCAAAATGAACCTCCAAGAAAGAAATTAGATCATTCTGAGCACAGACAAAAATTACCAAAAATAGTAACTTTCCATAAATAGCAGCTCTGCACAGGATAGCCCTTATTGAATTCAAAAAAATAGAAATATTTTTGGGTGATGCAAGATTGCTCTTACACCTAGGATGCTCCTGCATCAGACACCCAGGGTAATTTGAGAAGTGACCCGGTCACGACTCAGGTGTGCAGAGGAAAACCAAGATGGCTAACCTCCTCCTTTGTCAGCCATGATGAATCTTCAACAGGCCATCCTTTCCACTTGACTATATATTCTTCATATGTCCTGTTCCTTGTGCTTCTGCCAACACGACTGTCCAGTATATCTTCGATCTCCTTAGTGTCTGAACTAGTTGCTGGAATACTCCACTGTGCTGCTGCAACCTCATCTTCAACACCTCCTTCGTGATACTCTGTCAAATCTGAAATGTTAAACACTGGTGAAATATTTAGCTCACTAGGCAATTCTACCTCATATGCATTTCCTCACCTCCTCATGGATGTTCTTCAAGTGTTCTGCAAAATCCTCAGCTTCAGCACTACTTATTTCTCCTTTATCTATCTTTCTCAATTCAGATGCATTTCTTGGACTACTTCCATATACAATCTGGAATGGTGATTTACCAGTGCTCCTATTGATAGAATTATTGTATGCAAATTCTTCCTGTGGTAAAATCAAATCCCATCTTGTTGGCTTATCTCCAATGAAACATCTCAGCAAATTTCCCAAACTCCTATTCACCACCTCTGTCTGTCCATCAGTCTGTGGATGATGTGATGAACTGAACTTCAAATCTGTCTTCAACTTCTTCCACAATGTACGCCAGAAATACCCAACAAACTTAGTGTCCCGATCTGAAACTATGGTCTTTGGAAAACCATGAAGTCTCACTACTTCTCTGAAAAACAATTCTGCTATATGAACAGCATCATTAGTCTTCTTGCAGGGAATGAAATGTGCCATCTTTGAAAATCGGTCAACTACTACAAAAATTGAATCATGTCCCCGCTGTGTCCTCGGTAAACCAAGAACAAAGTCCATACTGATATCCTCCCAAGGCTTCTCTGGTATAGGTAATGGTTGATACAACCCTGTATTCTACTTCACTCCTTTTGCCATCTGACATACTCTGCAACTCTGTACAAACTTCTTCACATCTTGCTGCAATTGTGGCCAATAATAATTCTCACCAACCAAAGCAAGGGTTTTATCACGACCAAAATGTCCAGCCAATCCTCCACTATGCTTCTCCTTGATGAGATTCTCCTTCATAGATCTTCGTGGAATGCACAACTGACTCCCTCTGAATAGCATATCATCCTGGATGATGAAATCCAACCATTTTGTCCTGTCTAGAGTAACAGGTTCTGTACAAGCTTTCCAAGCTTCACCAAAATCGGAATCCTCTGGATACAAATTCTTGAGTTCCTTGAACCCAACCACTTCAATCTGCATTTTTGTCAGCAATAGTTGCCTTCTGCTAAGAGCATCTGCAACCCTATTAGACTTTCCACTCCTGTGTTTCAAAACAAATGTATAACTCTGCAAAAAAACTCAACCCATTTCAAATGTCTTTGATTCAATTTTCCTTGACTATTCAAATATTGCAAAGCTTGATGATCAGTATACAAAATGAACTCCTTAGGAAGTAGATAATGTCTCCACTTCTTTAATGCCTGAACTAAAATTCTTGATCATAAACAAAATATTTTCTCTTGGCATCATTTAACTTCTCACTGAAATAAGCAACAAGTTTACCTTCTTGGCTCATAACAGCTCCTATTGCAGTACCACTAGCATCACAATCTACTTGAAACACCTTATTAAAATCTGGAAGTGCTAAAATAGGTTGTTCTATAACTTTTTGTTTCAACAATTGAAAACTCTTTTCTGCCCCATTAGTCCACTTAAACTCTTTTCTATCCCCTCTCATTGTTTCAGTCAAGGGTCCACAAATACTGCTAAAGTTTCTGATAAACTTTCTGTAAAAGCTAGCTAGACCATGAAAAGATCTTACCTCAGTAGCATTCCTTGGAGTAGGCCATTTAAGAATAGCCTGTACCTTCTCTAGGTCCATTTTTAGACCTTCTCCTGAAACTACAAACCCCAAATACACCAACTCTTTCTTCACAAAACTGCACTTCTTCAAATTAATCAACAATTTCTCTTCTCTCAACTTCTCAAATACTATACGAATATGCATCATATGCTCATCCAATGTCTTACTAAAGATCAAAATATCATCTAGGTAAACAATGACAAACTTACCCAGAAATTCTTTCAGAACCTCGTTCATGAGCCGCATGAAAGTGCTCAGTGCATTGGTTAGCCCAAAAGGCATGACTAACCACTCATATAGTCCTTCCTTTGTCTTGAAGACAGTCTTCCATTCATCTCCTTCTCTGATCCGAATCTGATGATATCCACTTTTCAAATCTATCTTTGAAAAATACACAACTCCACTCAAAGAGTCCATAATATCATCCATTCGTGGCAATGGAAACCTGTACTTGATTGTGATCTTGTTTATTGCCCTAGAATCTGTACACATCCTCCATTCTCCATTCTTTTTTGGTGCTAATACCACTGGTACAGCACAGGGACTCAGACTCTCACGGATCAATCCTTTCTATAACAACTCATGTACTTGTCTGTTCAACTCCTCACTTTCTGCAGGTGTCATTTTGTGTGCTGCCTTGTTCGGAAAACTCGCTCCTGGGATCAAGTCCATCTGATGACTGATCTTCTTGATTGGTGGTAATCCATCAGGCACGTTATCAGATACAATCTCCTGAAACTCATTCAACAAATCTGCAACTTCTATAGGAACATCTTCTACTTTCTCTTTACCAGCTTTTGGAATTAAAGCAAAACATACATGCTCATGCCTCATACCATCTAGAAAATTTCTTCCATCAACAAAAGTTATCCTTGCATTACCACATACCTTTTCTTCAGTCTCCTTCAATGGTTTTAGCTTATGCTGCACTCCATCCTTTGTCAGGGAATAGGTATTCGCATGACCATCATGTACAGCACATCTGTCAAACATCCATGGTCTACCCAACAACATATGACATGCATCCATAGATATGATATCACACAATACCTTATCTTGGTATCCGCTAATCTTGAACTTCACCGAGCATTGTTCATTGACCATGACCTTGTGGTCATCCTGTACCTAGGCAATCCGATATGGATGTGGGTGTTTCTGTCTCTTGAGCTTCAACTTTGTCACCATCTTTTCTGACACCAAATTGTCAGTGCTTCCACTATCAATAATTACATCACAACATTTACCTTCACACTTGCACCTGGTGCGAAATAGGCTCCTCCTTTGCTCAGGTTCATTCTCACCACTCAACAAGACTCTTCTGTTAATCAACGTTTCTCCTCTTTCAGTATCTTCAGAATTTGATGATCTGGCATCTTCATCTACATGTGCAACTCTGGCCTGGCCTTCATTTCTCCTATCTGTTCTGCCTTGGCGCTGAGGACATTCAAATGCCCTATGACCTTCTTCTCCACAGTGAAAACATGTTCCACGGAAGCCACCTCTTCCAGATCCTTGTCCCCTTCCTCTTCCTCTCTGATCTCTATTATTCTGATCTTGGAAGCAATTGGAATTATTTCCTCACTGATTCTGACTGCTACTGGCCTCATCCTTCTTTTTTGGATCTTCATTTCGGCCACCGTATGACCGTCCACCAGATCGTCCACCGCGACCTCTTCCATTTTGTCTACTCTCAAACTTCTTGTTCAGCTTTTCCTCTACTTTTAGGGCAAACTGGTATGGCTCTTCAATACTGTTCATTTGAACCAGATTCAGCTCGTCCTGAATGCTTGGCCTTAACCCATTAAGGTATTGGGCAACTTTCTCCTTATCAGCTTCTGCATGGCCTGTTCTGATGAGAAGTCGATAGAACTCCTCTGTATACTCCTGAACAGATCTTCCTGCTTGCTTCAAACTCTGCATTTTCTTCAGTAGGTCAAGCTCATAATCAACAGGAATGAACTGTCGCTTCAATTTATCCACCATCTGATCCCATCTTGTGATTTTATCTTTCCCTCTTCTATTTCGCTCCAACTGAATTTCTTGCCACCAGATCTTCGCATGACCTTTCAATCTAGCCTTCGCAAATTTGACCCTATCAGGATCGTCAACATCTTTGTACTCAAAATATTCCTCACATTCATTGATCTAGTCAATCAATTCCTCTGGGTTAAGATTTCCTGAAAATGTAGGAACCTTAATCTTAGGTCTTTTCCTAATCTTGAAAATGGCCCGAAAAAGTCTTTCTTCCTCCTGGTTCACAATTTCAGTTTCTCTTTCTTGATATTCTTCTTTGGCTTCATCCTCGCTTTCATCTCTGACATTAAGATTCATTCCTCTGCGAATCTCTTCTTGCAATGCTCGCACTTGTCTCTGCAGCTCTCTAACCTCAAGTGTTACAACACCAGCTCTTCCGCCACGTTCCCTTCGTGGAGGCATTTTCGCGATGCGCGCTGAAACCCTAGCCACAGTCCTGGTGCAAACTGCCTCACAGTCGGCGATCTATTTACACACTCAAGAAATCCTGCTCTGATACCACTTGATGAAGGGTGCTCCCCTTAATACCACAAACACATAACAGAAATAGAGAAACAACAACAATATGCAAGAACAGAAAATTGGCTTCTTATTATCTCCACAAATGTGGAATTACAAACTTTTAGAATTACAATAGGTAAAGCCACATGGGCATTCCCTTACAATATTCTGTAGGACAAAGCTTCGAACTATTACCTAGATCTACTACCCAAAACTATTCTGAACTGCCTAAGACAATAATACAGCCTTCCTTATATAGGCAATTTTCCACCACCTGGGAAGGTTCCAGAATTTTTAGCCAATAAGGCCGACCAAACTTAGAATTATTTTATTTTACATTTTATTACATCATAGTCGGCTCAAGATAACCTTTGAAACCCAAACAAAAATTTTGAAGAAAATTATTTTTCACCATTTCAGGTGGCCCAACTTCCGAAGACCATAAGTCATCACCCGTTGACCCGCTCGGCTATTATAACCCCATTTCAGAAATGCCACGAAGCGCTCTACAGGCTTGACTGGTGCAAGGGCCTGTCACCCAAATTTTTTACCTCATCCGGGGCCTCTAAAGCCTTCAAAACTGAGTTCAAAGTTTCTGTACCCTACTGCCAATACCGAAAAATCTTCAATATCTTCCAACATACACTTGATCTGAAAATGAAACTTTACTGGCAGACTTATATGACCAAAATGAACCTCCAAGAAAGAAATTAGATCATTCTGAGCACAGATAAAAATTACCAAAAGTAGTAACTTTCCATAAATAGCAGCTCTGCACAGGATAGCCCTTATTGAATTCAAAAAAATAGAAATATTTTTGGGTGATGCAAAATTGCTCTTACACCCAGGATGCTCCTGCATCAGATATCATATCTATGGATGCATGTCATATGTTGTTGGGTAGACCATGGTAGTTTGACAAGCATGTTGTACATGATGGTTGTGTGAATACCTATTCCTTGACAAAGGATGGAGTGCGACATAAGCTAAATCCATTAAATGACATGGAAGAAAAGGTATGTGGTAATGCAAGAATAAATTTTGTTGATGGAAGAAAGTTCCTAGATGGTATGAGACATGAGCATATGTGTTTTTCTTTAATTCCAAAAGGTGGTAAAGAGGAAGTAGAAGATGTACTTGTAGAAATTCTAGATTTGTTGAATGAGTTTCAAGATATTGTATCTAATAATGTACCTGATGGATTACCACCAGTAAGGAAGATCGGTCATCAGATGGACTTGATTCTAGGAGCTAGTTTTCCAAATAAGGTAGCACACAGAATGACACCAACAGAAAGTCATAAAGAGTTGAACAAACAAGTACATGAATTGTTATAGAAGGGGTTGATTCAGGAGAGCCTGAGTCCATGTTTTTCACTACCAATATTAGCACCAAAGAAGAATGGAGAATGGAGGATGTATACAAACTCCAGGGCAATAAACAAGATCACAATCAAGTACAGATTTCCATTACCATGAATGGATGATATTATGGACTGTTTGAGTCAAGCTGTGTATTTCTCAAAGATTGATCTGAATAGTGGATATCATCAGATTTGGATCATAGAAGGAGATGAATGGAAGACTTCCTTCAAGACAAACGAAGGACTGTATGAGTGGTTAGTCATACTTTTTGGGCTAACCAATGCACTAAGCACTTTCATGCAGCTCATGAATGAGGTTCTGAAAGAATTTCAGGGTAAGCTTGTCATTGTTTACCTAGATGATATTTTGATCTTTAGTAAGACATTGGAGGAGCATATGATGCATATTTGTAGGGTGTTTGAGAAGTTAAGGGAAGAGAAATTGTTGATTAATTTGAAGAAGAGCAGTTTTGTGAAGAAGGAATTAGTGTATCTAGGATTTGTAGTTTTGACAGAAGGTCTAAAAATAGACCAAGAAAAATTATAGGCTATCCTTAAATGGCCTACTCCAAGGAGTGCTACTAAGGTAAGATCTTTTCATGGTTTGGCTAGCTTTTATAGAAAGTTTATCAAAAAATTTAGCAGTAGTTGTAGATCCTTGACTAAAATAATCAGAGGGGATAGAAAAGAGTTTAAGTGGACTAATGGAGCAAATAAGAGTTTTAAACCATTAAAACAGAAAGTTACAGAACAACATGTTTTAGCACTTCCATGTTTCAAGTAGACTTTGATGCTAGTGGTACTGCAATAGGAGCTTTTATGAGCGAAGAAGGTAAACCTGTTACTTATTTCAGTGAGAAGTTAAATGATACCAAGAGAAAATATTCTATTTATGATTAAGAATTTTATGCTATAGTTTATGCATTGAAGAAGTGGAGACACTATCTCCTTCCTAAGGAGTTTGTTTTGTATACTGATCATCAAGCTTTGCAATATTTGAATAGTCAAGGAAAGTTGAATCAAAGACATTTGAAATGGGTTGAGTTTTTGCAGAGTTATACATTTGTTTTGAAACACGGGAGTGGAAAGTCTAATAGGGTTGTAGATGTGCCTAGTAGAAGGAAACTATTACTAACAATGATGTAGATTGAGGTGGTTGGGTTCAAGGAACTCAAGAATTTGTATCCAGAGAATCCTGATTTTGGAGAATCTTGGAAAGCTTGTAAAGAACCTGTTACTCTAGATAGAATGAAGTAGTTGGATTTCATCATTCAAGATGATATGCTATTTAGAGGGAGTCAGTTTTGCATTCCATGAAGTTATATGAGGGAGAATCTCATCAAGGAGAAGCATAGCGGAGGATTGGCTAGACATTTTGGTCGTGATAAAACCCTTGCTTTGGTTCATGAGAATTATTATTGGCCACAGTTGCAGCAAGATGTCAAGAAGTTTGTACAGAGTTGTAGATTATGTCAGATGGTGAAAGGAGTGAAGCAGAATACAAGGTTGTATCAGCCATTACCTGTACAAGAGAAGGCTTGGGAGGATATCAGTATGGACTTTGTTCTTGGTTTACTGAGGACTCAGCGGGGACATGATTCAATTTTTGTGGTAGTTGATAGATTTTTGAAGATGACACATTTCATTCCCTACAAGAAGACTAATGATGCTATTCATGTCACATAATTTTTTTTTCGAGAAGTAGTGAGACTACATGGTTTTCCAAAGAGCATAGTTTCAGATCGAGACACCAAGTTTGCTGGATATTTTTGGTGCACATTGTGGAAAAAGTTGAAGATAGATTTTAAATTCAGTTCATCACATCATCCACAGACTGATGGATAGATAGAGGTGGTGAATAGGAGTTTGGAAAATTTGCTGAGATGTTTAGTTGGAGATAAGCCAATAGGATGAGATTTGATTTTACCACAGGCAAAATTTGCATACAATAATTTTGTCAACAGGAGCATTGGTACATCACCATTCTAGATTGTATATGAAAGTAGTCCCAGAAATACATCTAAGTTGAGAAAGATAGATAAAGGAGAAATAAGTAGTGTTGAAGCTGAGGATTTTGCAGAACATTTGAAGAACATTCATGAGGAGGTGAGGAAGCACATTACCAAGATGAATGCATAGTATAAGGCTAAGGCAGATGAGAAAAGGAGGCATAAGAAATTTCAGGTTGGAGATGAAGTCATCATTCATTTGTAGAAGGAGCGATTTCTAGTTGATACATAAAACAAGCTGAAAATGAAGAAGTTTGGGCCATGTAAGATATTAAAGAAGCATGATTCAGGAAATGCTTATGAGGTCGAGTTGCCTACTGAGCTAAATATTTCACTAGTATTTAACATTTTAGATTTGACAGAGTATCATGAAGGATGTGTTAAAGATGAGATCATAGAAGCATAGTGGAGTATTCCAACAACTAGTTCAGCTATCAAGGAGATTTAGGATATACTGGATAGTCATGTTGGAAGATGCACAAGGAAGATGACATATGAAGAATATCTGGTCAAATGGAAAGGATGACCTGTTGAAGATTCATCATGGTTGACAAGGGAGGAGGTTAACCATCTTTGTTTTCCTCTTCACACCTAAGATGTGATGGGATCACTTCTCAAATTACCCCAGGTGTCTAATGCAAGAAAATCCTAGGTGTAAAAGCAATCTTGCATCACCCAAAAATATTTCTAGTTTATTTTCTATAAGGGCTATCTTGTGCAGAGCTTGTATTTATGTTTCACAAGTGGAGGTTCATTTTGGTCGTATCAGCATGCCAATAAAGTTTCATTGCCAGATCAAGTCTAGTTTTGAAGTTATTGAAAATTTTTGGTATTGGCAGCAGGGTACAAAAACTTTGAACTCAGTTTTGAAGGCTTTAGAGGCCCCGGATGAGGTCAAAAATTTGGCTAATTAGAGCTTGCACAAGTGAGACACTGTAGAGCACCTCACGCCCTTTCTGAAATGGGGTCATCATAGTCAATCAGGTCAACGGGCGATGACTTATGGTCTTCAGAAGTTGGGCCACCTAAAATGGCAAAAAATAGATTTCCTTCAGAATTTCTATTTGGGTTTCAAAAGTTATTTTGAGCCAACTTTGATGTAATAAATTGAAAAATAAAATAATTCTATGTTTGGTCGGCCTTAAGGGCTAAATTTTTGGAACCTTCTCGGGCGGTGAAAATTGCCTATATAAAGAAGGCCTATAGTGTTGTCTAGGGCAGTTCTAGGTAGATCTGGGTGATGATTTGAGACTTTCTCCTATAGAATATTGTAAGAGAAATGCCCATGTGGCTTTGCATATTGTAATTCTGAAAATTTATAATTTCACATTTGTGGAGATAATAAGAAGCCCATTTTCTGTTCTTGCAAATTGTTTTTGTTTCTCTGTTTATGTTATCTATTTTTTGTATTAAGGGGAGCACCCTTCATCACTAGAATGATAGTGGACTCCTTGTTTTGTGGTTCTGTGTTGGATTTAGGTACCTTCACTATCACCATTGATCTTCATATCCTACCCTTGGGTTCTTATGGCATTATTTTTGGTATGGATTGGTTAGCTTCCCACCGAGTGTGTATAGATTGTCAACACAAGTTGGTATAGTCTTTGGATGATACAAATGGGTGTGTTGAGCTTGTAGGGGTCCAAAGACCTATTTCAGTTTGCTTGATATCAACCACCTAAATGAAGGAGATTATGCAATAGGGGTGATAGTTGTTTGCCATCATTGTTAGTGACCTTGATAGGAAGGAGATTTGATAGGTGTCTCTTGATTATCACCCACTTCTTTGAGATTTTTTGATATGTTCCTAAGTGAGCTTCTAGGCATGTTTTCTAGTCAAGACATAGATTTTTGTATTGATCTCATTCTTGGAGCAAAGCCTATTTCATAGGCACTATATCATATAAATACTCAAGATTTGAGTGACCTTCATTTTTAGTCAAAATTTTTTTTAACAAGGGCTATATTTGTCCCAGTGTTTCCCGTTAGGGAGCACCACTCATCTTTGTTAAGGAGGATAGATCACTTCATTTGTGCATTAACTATGAAAATTTGAACAAGGTGGATCATGTGGGCTCAGTCATGATTGATCCCCATCTTCAGTTCACCACTAAGCATGTTTGGTTGCTGAAATTAACCTGGAATAGGAAAATGGGAATAGGAAAATTGGCATAAGTTAATTCCAATTTTGATCCAAAATGAGAATTAATCTGATTCCTTTCAGAACCTGGAATTAGATTACTTCTCATTTTGGACGAAAATTGAAATTAACTTATGCCAATTTTCCTATTCCCATTTTCCTATTCCAAGTTAATTCCAGCAACCAAACAGCCCTAAAAGAAGCCATTTGGTTGATGTGCACAATTTCAAAATTTACCAGCTTGCAGTACATAAATTTGTCAGATGTTGCTCTCATCTCTACTTCCTTCTTTAGTGAAAACACACCTTGCTCTACTAGACATGTTTGCAAAATGTGGACAGGGATGCGAACTGTTTGACAAAGTGCTTCATAGAAATGTGTTCGCATAGGAACAGGCTACCCACCAAAATTTTGTCAGATGTAGATATTAGCAAAATATGGAAGTTGGGACACGTGAACCATTCAATGAAATACGACCCCCAAAGAAATCTGAGTTCACAGAATTTCTGATTGCAGGATACTCACAAAAAATATTTGTTTCAAAGGCTTCTGAAACTTTCAAGCAAATCTAGTTGGTAGGTTTAAATGTAGACTCTACAACCTTTGCCAGAGTCTAAATGCAGATGCTAGAAATTTTACCCTTTTCTGAGACTTGGGTTTAAGGTTGACATATGAATATAAAGTGCAACAAATATATTCATACACCAATCCTTTCTCCTATCACCAATCCATTCTTCATTTTGCATCTTTTCCTTACTTTTCATATAAACTTCCTTAAACTCAAGTCAACATTTGGTAAGACTAAACCTTAGTTCCCTACTCTAAAAATGTAACTTAGACCACTATAGATTTTACTAACCAATAAAAACTTATTGCAAGATGTTCTTTAATAAAAAGACTAGTTTTATTAGTTAATAAAATCTATTGGAGAACTAAGGTTTAGTAAGGAGGACAACTCTTTTTTGACAAAAAATAATGAAAGATGCCTACTAAACTCCACACCATTGATCTCTTAATCAAGCTACTTTCTCTCATTAAATTTTCCCCAGTTTTACTCAAAGTAGAAGAGCCATTTTCTTTTTCTTTTTGAAGTTTTGTCATTAAATTTTCTCGAGTTTACTCAAAGTAGAGGAAGAGCCATTTACTTTTTGTATTTGAAGTTTTGAAGGCTGATTGACTCAAATACAATGATCATGCGAAGATTTCTAGTGGTAAAATAATCAATGTATTTTTAGGGCATTTAACAAATCATTTTGTTGTAATAGAGATGTCAATAGAGAAGTGATAGCTTGAAATTAACTATGCATCTAATCACAAGAATCTAAACATGATTGTAACAAACCCTCTAAAAAATAAATTAATTTGACTCCATTACTAGAGGGAGGGATAGATATAAGCTGAAGAGGGGAGAGAGAGATTAATTCTAATCAATTTTACTTATTATTTACAATTTCAAATTGAAAATCAAAATATAATAAACTAAATGAAAAGTCAAAATATATCATTGAAATACAAATTTTAATAAACTTAAGAAAATATCTCCTACTTATCAAAAATAACAATTTAAGAAAATAATAAACTTATTAAATTAATAAATATTAAATATATTTTGGGATTAACCACTTAGTGTGTTGGTTAATTGCTAGTGGTGTAGGGGCATACTTGTTTATCTTTCAAGAAGGACCTTAAAAAAATTCCAACTATCTAATTTAAAAATAAAAAATAAAAAATTGTAATACTATTTAAAATTTATTAACACTTGAAATAACAAGACATTTTTGTCATGTGTATATTGAAAAATAATTGCTTAAACTACTAATTTTGGAAAATAAATAAAAATAATATATTTTAAACAATCTATTAAGATTTAATTAACGAATTATATTAATAGACATGACTACTATACAATAAAATAATAGAAAAATTTAATCACACTGAAAATATTATACAATAATTTTTAAAAATAAAAAATTAGAATAAATTTACTATTAGAAATTAATATTGTTAAATAAATTAATGATATAATTACTTAAAATTGCCATATTAAAAACTAATAACTCTTCATAAAAATGTTTTAAATATCTTATATCTTGTTTAAATGTTGCATACAAAAAATTTCAAATAATTATATTTAAATTGTATAATAATAATAATTTAATGATTCAAGTTTACAAATCTATATCGCAAGTTTTAAATTCCAACTGGCTGATTTTTCAAACTTTTAGCATAAGAATAATATATATATATATTAGTACTTAATACTACTAATTTCATTTTTTACTCTCCATTCAGTGTTAATTGACATGTATGCAGCTATTCTATTTTATGTGCACCAATCCTTTCTCCTCTTTTCATCTTTTCCTTACTTTTCATAGAAACTTCCTTAAAGTAAAGTCTCACCATTTGGTAAGCTTAAATCTTAGTTCTCCACTCCTGAACGTAACTTAGACTATTATAGATTTTATTAATCAATAAAAAAATTAGTAAAATCTATTGGGGAACTAAGGTTTAGTAAGGAGGACAACTCTTTTTTGACAAAAACTAATGAAAGATTTCTGCCAAATTTCATACCGTTGATCTCTTAATCAACCTGCTTCCTCTCATAAAATTTTCCTGAGTTTTATTCAAACTAGAAGAAAAGCCATTTACTTTTTGTATTTGGAGTTTTGAATGTTGATTGACTAAAATACAATAATCATGCGAAGATTTCTAGTGTTAAAATAATCAATATTTTTTTAGAGCATTTAACAAATCATTTTGTTGTAATAATGGAGTCAATAGAGAAGTGAACGCTTCAAATTAACTATGCATCTAATAACAAGAATCTAAACATGATTGTAACAAACCATCTAAAAAAAAAATTAATTTGTCTCCATTACTAGAGGCAGGGATAGATATACGCTGAAGAGGGTAGAGAGAGAGAGAGAGAGAGAGAGAGATATTAATTCTTTAAATTTTATTTATTATTTATAATTTCAAATTGAAAATCAAAATATAATAAATTAAATGAAAAGTCAAAATATATCAAAATACAAATTTAAATAAACTTACAAAAATATCTCCTATTTATCAAAAATAACAATTTAAGAAAATAATAAACTTATTAAATTAATAAATATTAAATATATTTTGGGGTTAATCACTTGGTGGTGGTGTACTAGCATACTAGTTTATCTTTCAAGAAGGACCTTAAAAGATTTCCAGCTATCTAATTTAAAAATAAAAAATAAAATTTTTTAATACTATTTAAAATTTATTAACACTTGAAATAACTAGACATTTTTGTCATGTGTATATTGAAAAATAATTACTTAAACTACTAATTTTAAAAAATTAATAAAATTAATATATTTTAAACAATTTATTAAGATTTAATTAACTAATTATATTAATCGATATGACTACCATACAATAAAATAATAATAAAAATGAATCACACAATGAAAATATATACAATTGTTTTTAAAAATAAAAAAATTAGAACAAATTTAATATTAGAAATTAATATTTTTAAATAAATTAACAATATAATTACTTAAAATTGTCCTAATGAAAACTAGTAACTCTTCATAAAAATGTTTTAAATATCTTATATCTTGTTTAAATGTTGCATAGAAAAAAATTCAAATAATTATGTCTTAATTGTATAAGAATAATAATTTATTGCTTCGAATTTACAAATCTATATGGTAAGTTTTAAATTGCGACTACATTAGAGCTTGCTACCCCATCATGGACCTCCACAGTTTTATGTCTACTTGGTGCCGTATCGAGGAGAAAAACCTCTAACTAGATATCACTACTATTTCATGGGAGATATTTGAGGAATAGTTCCATGCAAGTTTCATTTCTAACCATTACCATCGAAAATATATTGATGAGTTTTCACCATCTTTCTTAGGGGTCTATGACAATAGATTAGTACGAGGATCAGTTCTTCAAGCTGAGGTAGTATGTTAGTATCATACACAATGAACCTATGTTGAATGCAATAATTTAATTGGGGCCCTAATGCTCATATCAGTGGTGATGTTGGAAATTTTCTTCCTTGGACTTTGGTAGTCACCATAGAGAAGGTGAGAGTAGTTGAGGAGAACATATTTATGGCTCTTGGAGGTAGGACAAGAGTATAGGTCAACATTGAACATCCATCTAGATCAAGTGCATAAGGTACTTATACAAAGACTTCTTGATTTTCTAGGACACATTTTACATTTCCTAGGATAATTTTCTTGTCAACTTTAAACCCATGTTAACTTTGACGATGTACCCTTATACAGAGTTGACGATGTAAAATTATCAACGATGTGTCATTGACCATAATAAGAAACCCTAGCATAGTCAACGATCTCAAGGTACACAACAGAGTGCTAGTAGAGACATTTTTTCATTAGTTGAGTCCATCATCTACATGCCATGGCTATCATTCATGGGGATGTTTTACTTGTGGCCAACATGGTCATAGGTTAGCTCAACGTCCTTAGAGGGAAGTAAGAGGAGCTAGTTAGAGGTCAACCACTTATGAGCCTATAGTAGGGGATGCCAGTAGATCCCATAGGTTACTTGTGATGGTTGATAACTCTCAAACTGAGCATCAAAGCACCATTTTTGAGATTGCAGGTGTGTTGTGTGGTATCTCTACCTCCTATATTGTTTGATTCTAGTGATTTATATACTTTATTTTATGATTCTAGTAATTTATATTCCTTTTTTTTCCTCCTTACTTATGGAGTAGTGTGGGCTAGTGGCAGAATGACAGGTTGATAGTTGGTAGGCTGAGTTAGCCACACATTCTAGAGTGGTAGTGGACTCCTTGGTTTTTGGTTCTGTATTGGATTTAGGTACCTTCACTATCACCGTTGGTCTTCATATCCTACCCTTGGGTTCTTGTGGCATTGTTTTTCCTATGGATTGGTGAGCTTCCCACGAGGTGTGTATGGATTGGCATCGCAAGTTGGTATGGTGTTTGGATGACACAAATGATTGTGTTGAGCTTGTAGGGGTCCAAAGACCTATTTCACTTTGCATGATATCACTCACCTAAATGAAGTAGATTATGCAATAAGAGTGCTAGTTGTTTGCAGTCTTTGTTAGCGACCTTGATAGGAAGGAGATTTGATAGATGTCTCTTGATTATCACCCACTTCTTTGAGATTTTTTTTATATGTTCCTAAGTGAGATTCTAAGCATTTTGCCTAATCACAACATAGATTTTCGTATTGATTTCATTCTTGGAGAAGCCTATTTCATAGGCACTCTATCGTATAAATACTCAAGATTTTAGTGAGCTTCATTTTTAGTCAGAAGAGTTTTTGGACCAAGGGCTATATTAGTCTAAGTGTTTCCCCTGAGGGAGCACCACTCATCTTTGTTAACAAGGAGGATATATCACTTCTTTTGTGCATTGACTATCAAAAGCTGAACAAGGTAGCTCATGTAGGCCCAGTCATGATTCATCCCAGTCCTCACTTCACCGTTAGGAAGCCATTTGGTTGAGGTGCACAATTTCAAATTTTAAACTTACTTCTCGTTCCCGCCCGCCCGCGCATGGGTTAAGTTAATGGCCTGCGGTACATAATTTTTTCAGATGTTTCTCATTCCTTCTTTAGTGAAATCAAAATATGGACAGGGATGCGAACTGTTTGACAGAGTGCTTCATAGAAATGTGTTCGCATTGAATGTTCTGATTATACGATATTCACAAAAAAAATATTCGTTTGAAAGGCTTCTGAAACTTTCAAGAAAATCCAGTTGGCAGGTTTCAATGTAGATGCTACACATTTTACCCTTTTGTGAGACACGGTTTTAAAGTTGATATATGAATAAAAAGTGCAACAAATATATTCATACACCCTTCAGATTTATCTTTGCATCTTTTCCCTTTGAGTGTTCACCAATCCTTTCTCCTCTTTTCATCTTTTCCTTACTTTTCATAGAAACTTCCTTAAAGTAAAGTCTCACCATTTGGTAAGCTTAATTAATAAAAAAATTAGTAAAATCTATTGGGGAACTAAGGTTTAGTAAGGAGGACAACTCTTTTTTTGACAAAAACTAATGAAAGATTTCTGCCAAATTTCATACCGTTGATCTCTTAATCAACCTGCTTCCTCTCATAAAATTTTCCTGAGTTTTATTCAAACTAGAAGAAAAGCCATTTACTTTTTGTATTTGGAGTTTTGAATGTTGATTGACTAAAATACAATAATCATGCGAAGATTTCTAGTGGTAAAATAATCAATATTTTTTTAGAGCATTTAACAAATCATTTTGTTGTAATAATGGAGTCAATAGAGAAGTGAACGCTTCAAATTAACTATGCATCTAATAACAAGAATCTAAACATGATTGTAACAAACCATCTAAAAAATAAATTAATTTGTCTTCATTACTAGAGGCAGGGATAGATATACGCTGAAGAGGGGAAAGAGAGAGAGAGAGAGAGATTAATTCTTTAAATTTTATTTATTATTTATAATTTCAAATTGAAAATCAAAATATAATAAACTAAATGAAAAGTCAAAATATATCAAAATACAAATTTAAATAAACTTACGAAAATATCTCCTATTTATCAAAAATAACAATTTAAGAAAATAATAAACTTATTAAATTAATAAATATTAAATATATTTTGGGGTTAATCACTTGGTGGTGGTGTACTAGCATACTAGTTTATCTTTCAAGAAGGACCTTAAAAGATTTCCAACTATCTAATTTAAAAATAAAAAATAAAAAATTGTAATACTATTTAAAATTTATTAACACTTGAAATAACTAGACATTTTTGTCATGTGTATATTGAAAAATAATTACTTAAACTACTAATTTTAAAAAATTAATAAAATTAATATATTTTAAACAATTTATTAAGATTTAACTAACTAATTATATTAATCGACATGACTACCATACAATAAAATAATAATAAAAATGAATCACACAATGAAAATATATACAATTGTTTTTAAAAATAAAAAAATTAGAACAAATTTAATATTAGAAATTAATATTTTTAAATAAATTAACAATATAATTACTTAAAATTGTCCTAATGAAAACTAGTAACTCTTCATAAAAATGTTTTAAATATCTTATATCTTGTTTAAATGTTGCATAGAAAAAAATTCAAATAATTATATCTTAATTGTATAAGAATAATAATTTATTGCTTCGAATTTACAAATCTATATGGTAAGTTTTAAATTGCGACTGGTTGATTTTTCAAACTTTTAACACAAGATAAATTATATGTATCAGTACTTAATAACTACTAATTTCATATTTTATTCTCCATTCAGTGTTAATTGACATGTATGCAGCTATTCTATTTTATGTGCATCGTTAGAAGTAAATGATATCAGCAAATGGAAAATAAAACGGCAAAAGAAATGGGTAGAAAATCTAAAAGCGGCAAATGTATCACCGTAATATTTATTATGATCATTGTGATGAACACAGAGTGTCGTGGTGAATCATAGGAGACAAACACAAGACAGTTGGAATGAGAATTACGTCCACTTTCTCTATCTTTTTACTTGGTGGATTCTTTTTCATTTAGTTTTGTTTATGATCATTATTCACGATAAACTTTTGTCCAATGATGAAGAGCGGTGAACGAATGATCTAGATTGGTTTGATCGTCTTGTCAGCGTAATAAAGAAAATCAAGTGGAGAAAAGAATCTCTCGTTATACTAGAGTCTCGTACAAATTTTCCGAAATTTTTCCCAAGCGAAAGAAAAGCATTTCACTTTTCATAATGCGGTAAACAGCTCACTTTTGTCGGAAACTGGTCAAAACAACGAGTCTTCTCGCACGGAGAAGAAAATTACAGTAAAAAACAGAAGAAACGACTCCAAGAATAAACACAAGCATGTGCAGCTCATCTTCAGCGCTTTCAAAAGGTATTCCAAATGGGAGGATTGTCTTTTCGAACTCTACTTTAAGCCAAAGAAATTCAAGTGGAGAAAAGAATCACTCCTTCAAACTTTCCAAGTTTTTTCCAAAGCGAAAGAAAAGCATTTCACTTTTCGACAGATCATCTTTGAATCGCAAGAGTCTACTTTGAACGTCATCTGAATAACAAATCAGATCATCTTTACGACAAATATAAAAGCGAACCCAAGTGGATCATTCATCATACCAACTATTAAATTTTGTGTTGGGTGTTTACGTGGGCAAGCTCAGGATGAAGATGGTGATGCTGCTTCCTCTGCTACTCTTTCTCTCTCTTTCTACGCATATGATGCCTGCTCATTCTCATGCACAGCCTTCTTATCATTCTGATGAACATGCTCTCCTTGCTTTCAAAGCTGCTGTCTCTGTCGATCCACTCAATATCTTCCTCCATTGGTCTCCCAATCACACCTTCTGTACTTGGCCTGCCATTACATGCTCTTCTCGTCGACAGCGTGTCGTTTCCTTGAATCTCACTGGTATGGGATTAGTTGGAACTATATCTCCCTTTCTTGGAAATCTTTCCTTCCTCAGAGTACTTGATCTACACAATAATAGTTTTGAGGGTCATATCCCATATCAGCTGGGAAGGCTCTTTCGCTTGAGAAGGCTTCGTTTGTCTCTTAACAACTTAAGTGGAAGTATTCCCCCCGAATTCAGTCTTCTTTCAAATTCAGAAACCATAGTATTAGGAGGAAACAAATTGACAGGTATTATTCCACCTTTCTTAGGAAACATGTCCCATTTAAGAATCCTTCATTTGGGCGAGAATTCGCTCAAAGGCGGTATTCCTGCTGAGTTGGGTATGCTTAGTCAGCTAAACTATCTTAATCTTGGCTTCAACAACTTGATGGGGTCCATCCCCGCTGCCCTTGTCAATTGCACTCGTCTCCAAACATTGATACTCTATGTTTGCTACTTAAATGGTCCAATTCCATGGGAGTTTGGAAGGCTGTCAGAGCTGCAACAAGTGTTATTGTGGCAAAATCAACTGAGTGGAGAAATACCCCGCTCGGTGGGGAATTGGACTCAGCTGGAAGTGCTTGAGTTGGAGATCAACCAACTGAGCGGCACACTGCCGCTGGAATTTGGTAATATGCAGAAGCTGAGAAGGTTAAATTTGTGGGGGAATCAATTTGTGAGTGGAAGCAATGGTTTGTCTATTCTAACAGTGTTAACTAATTGCTCCAGCTTGGAAGAGCTTAGTTTGGGAGTTAACCATCTCACTGGTGTCTTGCCCGCTTCAGTTGGTCGTCTTTCAACTTCACTCTCAGATTTAGAATTGCATTTAAATGAAATTGGGGGAATCATACCAGATGAGATTGGAAACCTCACAAACTTGGCATTATTAAGTCTTTCAAAAAACCGATTGAATGGGACCATTCCATTCTCACTCGGTAAACTTCCAAATCTGGAAAGATTATATCTGAAAGAAAACAATTTACAGGGAAGAATTCCAGAAAGTTTTGGCCAATCAAAAAGGCTGGGATTGTTGACACTCGGTAAGAACCTACTTTCAGGGCAAATTCCAGATAGCCTTGGTGACCTTCCACAATTAAGAGAGCTTTTTCTTTATCACAATCAACTATCAGGCAAAATACCTGCCAGTTTAGGGAGATGCCAGACATTGGAGACGCTGGACTTTTCACACAACAAACTAACGGGAAATGTACCTCCTGAAGTTGCAGGTCTTCCGAATCTCCAATTTTATTTCAACATTTCCAACAATTTCTTGCAAGGTTCTATTTTGGAAATGAGCAAAATGGTTATGGTTCTAGCTGTAGATGTTTCTCAAAACAATTTCTCAGGTATCATTCCTAGTGCACTGGCAAGCTGCAATGGCTTGGAATATCTAAATCTTTCTTGGAATGCATTTGAGGGGCCAATCCCTGCATCACTGGCAGAGCTTCAAAATCTGCAGTACATGGATGTTTCTCACAATAATTTGTCAGGTATGATACCGTTGGCTTTCACAAAGATGAAAATGCTCCAGTACATCAATCTCTCTTCAAACAGGTTAACTGGAGAGGTCCCAAAGGGAGGAGCTTTTGCAACACTTGATGCCTCAGAAATTATGGAAAATCTTGGCCTCTGTGTGGATGGATAAACTTGCCGCCATGTTCAAATTCTAATCACAAACAACCATCAGTCTCCAAAAAGGTGATTATTCCTGTTGTAGTAGGCATTGCAATTTTGATTATGTCTCTTCTATTGGTAGTGTTCTCCTATATATATTACAAACATTCGAGTACTCCTACTCTCAAAGTATGGCCTCCAAAAATTTCATATGAAGAACTTGTAGATGCAACTGGTGGATTTAGTGATGAAAATCTTTTAGGAATTGGTAGTTTTGGGTCAGTTTATAAAGGGATTCTAAAGAATGGTACAAATATTGCTGTTAAAGTTCTCAATTTGCAAGGTGAACATGCTCACCAAAGTTTCAGCAAAGAATGCAATGTATTAAAGAGAGTTCGACATCGTAATGTAATTAAAATCATTTCAGCATGCTCCAACCTTGATTTTAAAGCCTTAATTCTTCCATTCATGTCAAATGGAAGTTTAGAGAGATGGCTATATCATCCAGAAGGTGCTATATGCAGATTAAATTTGAGTGATCGAATAAGGATAGCATTAGAGATTGCAGAAGGAATGGCATATCTTCATCACTATTGCTTTGTTCAAGTGATTCACTGTGACCTCAAGCCCAGTAATGTCCTCCTAGGAGATGATATGACTTCATGCATAGCAGATTTTGGCCTTTCCAATATTATTTTTGGCAATTCTGTAGATTCTTTGACTTCTACAGATGCACTTAAAGGATCTATTGGCTATATTGCACCAGGTAAGATTTCTCATTATTGTATTATGCATTTTGTTGGTTTTCTTCATCTTATAAACCCTCAAATGCTTCAAATGATTTAAGAGTCTTTGATCCATGTTTATTTGTTTTTATAGAGTATGGAATAGGTGGAAAGCTTACTAAAAAAGGAGATGTATATAATTATGGAATTTTAATTCTAGAGTTATTGACAAGGAGGAGACCAACTGATGATATGTTCACCGAAGGGCTCAATTTACAAAAATGGATAGAAATGCATTTTCCAAATGCAATTTCAGATGTGGTGGACAAATTTTTGATTATAGATGCTCATGAATCAGAGACATCAATGGTAATGGAGTGCCTTACAAAATTTATACAAATTGGGTTGTTTTGCACTAGAGAGTCACCTCAAGAGCGACCTGATATGAATCAGATAGTTGATCGATTAAATACAATTAGAGGTGCATTTCTTGGTACCCTTAATACTCCTCATTTACCAATAGACATATCACCTTTTCTTGACAATACAAGAGGTATAAACATGGCTGGTCCAGGGAGCAATGGAGGTTCATCTACATCTACTTCCTAGGTTTTTGTAAATATTGTTATTTTGTTTGCTAGCCAACTAGATAAAAATAATGTCCATGTGTTGTATTTTGTAGTAGATAGTATATTGTGAGGACATCAAATAATGTTTAGATTGTGATACTTATAATATATAGACTATTGTGACACTATTTATTGCACATTTGAAATTGTGAGCATAAAGGAGATATGCATGTTGTTTATTTTTAGTTTTATTAATTATTCAATGCTAACATTTTATAATATTAATCATTTTATTTCCTAATTGAAAACTTATTGTAATGGTAAAGTTTGTATATTTGTTTGTTAGTTTTAAATATTTTTTGGTTATTTTGAGAGAATGCATTAATAAATGTATATAATATAAAATGACACAATCTTGTGTAAAGTTAGGCCATTCTTATACATTGCAATCTAATATAATCATTCAAGACTTGTATTTATTAAATGTCTATGTACATCAGCTTTTACATAAGTGGTATCCATCTAGATATGACAATTTGCATATCCAAGGTGATTTCCATTGTTGTGGACATAATCATTGATTAGTTAGAACTTAAATTCAAATGTAAGTCAATTTTTGCATATTATTTTTTGGTCTTAGGTTGACCAAGTGTTAATTTGCATGATTTAGTTGTATGTGCTAATTTATTCAAGGGCATTCAATTACATTCTTGTCATATCTTCTCGGCTTTGAAGCATCATTCACATATTATTTGCATTAAGGGAGGCAAACTCTTAATTTTGTGTAGTAATGAAATCTAGATTTTCATGATCATCTTACAACAATATGTATTCTTGAAGAGTATCACAATTGTTTATCAAAATTTTTAATGAGTTTAACAAATAAAACATGTCCCCTTCTAATATAAATGATAATTTTCTAAAAGTGTTTCTAAATATCACTAAACTTAGACATCTGAAATGAGAAGAAAAATTAATTAATTAAAAATTAATAATGTGACATAAGGAGTGAAGAATCACACAAAGGATGGTTGATGGTTGAGTTTATCCATAAAAGTGAGACCTTATACTTATATATTGAATCCTAGAAAAAGAACCATTTTAAGATAAAATTTGAGAACTGACAAAGATATAGAGATGTCATTTAACCGACATCTCAATATTGGGATCTCTGGCATTCACAAAATAACAAGCATGAGTGTGAAGGATGACTATGTATGCAAATCCTCCTACCATTAATATATATAATACAACACATCTATTCATACAAAGTCAAATTTTACCAGGCTCATATAGCCTACTGCGCCAGAATCATAAGTAAATTTTACAATGTTCGAATATTTCACCATAAATTCAAAGATTTTGAGAACTTCCATGCTGAAACTATTTGTTAACATGCTGCAATAATTTCATTATGTTCTCCTTCACTAATCGATACTCCTCTTCTACACAGCTCAAGAGTTTATTCGGGGATGTTATGGAAAGAGGCTTTAAACATGCCATTTGCATTAGCTTAAGAGTTTCTAAAACTTTTTTCAATAAAACCATGTCCTGCAAATTTTCAAACAATGCATTTCAAATTGATTATAGGCAGATTGGACACTTGCAAAGGATAGGGAATTTCTCCCAATGCCTGCAGATTGCATTGACTTGAAAGATTCTAAGGCTTTTCAACAAATCTATCTTATACATCTTGTGAGCATGAGCAACCTGTAAATAAATTCATTTTGTGCCCCACTTCCTTTTGCATTTCCTGTGATCACTCCATTGCTTGAATTGACCACTTCTTTAAAGATTTTGGGTGTGAGTGTACACACAAAAGTAGTGCACTTCTATGAATCCTTACAATCAAGAACACTCAAGAATGAGGTCTCAAAAATTGATCCATAGCTCTCTATGTATGGAGTTGCAAGATTATAAAATTGCTCTCAGCTAGAGCTATTAAGCTTAATGACCTTGCTAGTCAACCACACAATGAGATATTCAAGTGAAGACAAGGGAAAGAATGCCAATATCCCCAAGAATCAAATGAAATGCAATGCAAGTAAACTAAGAATGAAGATGCAAACTAGTCTATGAAAATGAAAGAACAATGCAACCAATCTATGAAAGGAAAGAACAAGTGTTACAAATCCTTCCTATTAAGCTATGTGAGATTAATCTATAGCATAAAGAAAGTCTATACTAAGAATGCCATGATAATGAAACTACTAAAAGAAAGCTAAATGAGATGCAACAACAATGTCTTCAAAGCTTGAATGCAAGAATATCTTCAAAGAGCTCCAAATGACCTAGAAAACCTGCAGCATAACATTAGCATAAAACAGATGGATATGCAAATGAGGAAGAGAGCTCTTCTTTTATAGGAAATGAAAAGGAATGGCCCATGGAGATTAAGAGGCAAAAGACTTAATCAATGGTGGGGCATCAAAGAAGAGCAATCCATGTGCACAAATATGCTCCAATGAGAAAATAAGGGTTGACTTTTGTGTCCACATGAGACAAAAAGTGTTTTTTCCCTTTTTATAAAATAAGAATAATGCTTTATTTGTGCAACTTAGGATAAGAGGAAAAGGTGGGGCTTTTTATTTATTAAAATGGGAGTAAATATTCCTTTCAATAAATAAAGACTTAGGATAAAATGGTTAGCCCAAAGCAAATAATCGAAAATGATGAAATAGGATTTGATCAAGAAAATTGATATTGAGCTGAAAATGTTGATTTTTGAAAATATTGATTCAAGGATTTGATAAATTGCTAAATGGGGGCCCAAAGTCTACGCGACTATTTTAGGGTGCATACATTTTCCCCTCTTTGACTAATGTGTGATCATTTCAGGAACACATATGGTCAAAAAAGAATTGAAATGTGAGTTCATTTTGGGATCATAAAACAACTCAAACGTGTGTTCATTTTGGGAACATACCAGGATAAAAATAAACAAAAGATTTTGGACATGACTTCATTTTGGGTTCACATCCAAAATAAGAGATAAAAATCTCATGTTGAGCAAAAGCTCAAAAAGATAGCTGAATCAAGAAAATCAAGGATTAAATTCAATAGGTACTGCCCCCTCGGAATCGAAATTGAAATCAGGTAGAGGAGAATAGCAGATTGATAAAGGATGATCAAATCATAATGAAATTGTAATCGAAGATAAAGGATAACATGATAACCATTAGGCAGTGAAAATATGCCCTAGTGATGAATGAGAAGAAAAGAAATGAGGTGAATAGAAGACTAGAAGTGTGAAAGACATGAAAAGGAAGAAATTTCATCAAAGATCAAAGAATTATGCCTCAAAAGGTCAGTGAACTACACAGAAGAAAGAGAAATTTTTGAAATGTGATTTCAACTATCAAGATTAACTCAAATTTTGATTTCGAGTCTGTAAATGGATCCAGGACATCAAAATTAGCTAGGTGTGCAATTTTTACGCAATTCTGAGATGTTTTGAAAATTAGGTCAAAAAGTCAAAATGCTATAAAAGGGGTAAAAAGGTGTGATAGAAATGATCCAGAAAAGGAAAGGTGAGTGCAGTTGACCAACTAGTCCATGGAAGATAAAAGGAGAGCTCTCTCCATATGCAAAGTGAAAAAACTAATCTAACATGGCCCTAAAAAAATGCAAGCTACTATGAAAAAGTGGTTGACTTGCAAGGTCACAACACTTATAGACATCTAATTATCATCATCGAGCATTATTGGTAGCGTCATTAGATCATACAATACACACTAGTATAACTATGGGTATATGAATATGATCTATATCAGATAGAGATGTGGGAATCCCACCTAGGCACCAAAGACATGTAGGTCAAGATGACTAGTGCAGTGAGATTACCTAAGTTTAATATAGCAAGATTATGCTTGCATCAGGACACAAGAAAGTCAAGATGGCTATAAACATGCACTCGCAAAACAATCAAGGATAATACCTTGTCAATCTCTAGTGTCAAGTAAGACCAGCATAAATGCTCATGACAGTTAGGATCAATGAAATATACCCACAAGTAGATAAAGAAATAAAACATATTCTCATACCCTCAATCTTCTAGCTATGCATCATCAAAGATGTCTTAGGGAGAGACGACTCATCAAAGAAATCCTCATAGACAACACACAAAGAAAAATAAAGTCAACATATCTCAATTGAGTTGATTGTTTAAGTGCGTATGTGTTGGTCATAGAGTCAAACTTCGAGCATCAAATTTGCTAATGAGCGATATTGCATCAAACTTAGACTGGTGGGTAAGACATCTGATAAGTGTTGAGAAACACTCGATGCTAGGGTAGTGTTGAAAAACACAGTTTGGGGTGGTGTTGAAAAACACCTGTTTGTGAAATGCCTCAAAAAACAAACACACCTAAAGGACCTATGCTAATAGGTATGCCCCCTAGACAAAGACAAAGACCAATTCCAAACCAAGGCAACAAGGTCAAGTCATGATGGAGAATGGCTAAGTGTCGAGGACGCATGCTAAAAGACAAGGGTGCAAAGACCTCAAGTAGCGCCTGTTTCCAGGTTTTCACCACTTGGAGATTTTTTTTTAATTTTTAATTTTTAAAATTTTTTTTTTGTATTTTTGCTACCAAGGCGCCTGTTTCCAGGTTTTCACTAGGGCACTTTTTCTATTTTTTTAAAATTTTTTGCATTTTTTTTTTTTTTTTTGTATTTTTTTGCAATATATTTTTTTTTGGAGATAGATCAAAGCATCTATTACTAGATTTTCACTAAGATGATCATTTTTTAGGACATTTTCAAATTTTTTTAAAAAATTTCAGCATCATATATGATTTTTTAAAGAATTGTTTTAGGATCAATAAGATATGTACAAAGGATGCCCCTAGATAGAATAGGCATCAAACTCCCAAGCAAGATCATATCATGTAGTCCCAATGTCTAGCAAGGTGGAAGACAAGAAGGATTAGCAAGCTCATGGAAGACAAGAGAATGAAGGAGAATGAAGGGAAGAAATCCTAAAGGACAAACTCCTCAAGAGTACCCAAGCTAGGGAAAAATTGTTAGGTAAAGCACATTTGGACGAGCAATGAAAGACCAGCATAGGATAAGTCAAAAAAAGCGTAATGCAAAAGAATGAAAGGATGCAGTCCAAAGGAGTAGACATGTCAAGAGGCTTCATAGCATCGCGTTTTACTCTTTTTTATTAGATCAAGACCAAAGGGGAAAATGATAGTGAAAGACTAGAATGAATGGAGAAAAATAAATATGAAGGCTAAACATGAATGAAATGGAAGCAAGATCATCATAAGACAGCTCAAGATAGCCAAATGTTCGTGTATAGGTCAACATTGTCAAGATCAAAGAGAGAAGATGGAATGGATGAAATATATAGAAGAACTATGCATGATGCCTGATTGCCAGATTTTCATCATGGTACTTATCCAAGGCACCACAAGGGAGTGGTTTTCACCATAGGACAAATTTATTTCTCTTTACTTTTGCTACCAAGGCGCCTGTTTCCAGGTTTCCACCAAGACACATTTTCAATTTTTCATTTTTTTTTTCATTTTAAATTTTTTTTTAAATTTTTTTTTTTTCTATTTTGGAAGAAGGAAAGCTTTTTTAGATAATGCTCCTTGAAAGGATAGACCATGATATGCCAAGAATTCAAAATGATATGCTCAAAGATGCTGATAGGGAAAGGAAGATGAAAGAGAAAAATGAAGGATAAGGTTTTATGTAAAGCGAGTTAGGTTGCAAGATAGGAGGAATAGACAAATGAGGAAAAAGGATAGAAGGTAGAAGGATAATGAATGGAAGGATTGTGAAAGGGTAGATGGAAAGGAAGACAAGATCAACATCAACACACACTTTGAAGTGTGACAAGAGGATTGAGGAAATGTGAATGAATGAACACGTGAAGGAATATGGTGAATGGATAGCAGAGGTTGCAGTTTAGGTGCATGGAATGGAAGAATGTTTTTGGAAGAAGATGAAGTGGAAGCCTTTGGAAGCTTGAATGTCAACTTCACTTGTTGTTCAATATTACACTCATTCAAGAGAGACTTTGGAATCCATATAGCCTTAGGCTTTTCATTTCTTTTTGATGATTTAGAGACAATATCTTCAATGATAGATTTTGGAACCCATACTTGTCTTGTAGTTTTCTTCTTAGATATCTCTTTTGACTTTATGCCTCCATGTCGATTAGAAAAGACATGGTGATCTTTTTTTTTTATGAATTCTTGTATTGCTTCTTTTTCTTGTATTGAACATTCAAGTTACTTCCAAAAGACTTGGGACTTGTGGAAGAAGAAGGACGATGCGACTAGTTTAGATGGGTGGATGGATGAAAAAGATTCAAGGGTATGCATCTATGTTGATCTTGAGGAAAGATAGGAGATGGAGGGACATAAGGACCCAAGATGGATGAAGAATTAGGAGAGTTAGGAGGGCAAAGTGAAGGGACATAAGGGCCCAAAATGGAAGGAAGACATGAAGCCTTTTGTATTGGTGGAGGAAGTCCAAGGATGGATGTGGAAGATGCAAAAGGATAATCAACCAATTCATCAGCATTTATATGACATCCAAGGACATTAGCATCTTTAGAGTGAGCATTAAGATTTTCAATAGGATCATGAACATCTTGAATAAGAGAAACTTCTTCGATAGGATTTTCAAAGCTTGCATTTAGACTTAGGAAGAGTAGAAAGTGGAGGTGAACATGGAGTGGTAGAACAAGAAGATGGAAGACTTTGATCTTGACAAGGAGCTTTGGATAGCATAAGCGTATTATTTTTTTCTTGATTTTCAATAGGCTTAACATTGGAAGTAACAACACCATTTTTAATAACCTTAATGGAAGTATCATCTTTGGAAAGCGCTAGTGTAGTAAGGTTATTTTGATTGTCAATAAGCTCAATGGTGTAAATAGTAGCTTGATCTTTCTTAGGAGATGGTGGAAGGAATGCGAAAGAGCATAGAGGATCAAAAGAACCATGAAATGGATGAGAGACATCATGAAAAGGATTGGATGACATGGAGGGCTTTTGATCTTGATCTTTTTTTATGTTATTTTCTTTATCATTTTTAGAGTCCTCTTGACATGAAGCCACTTCTAAGGACAAGGAAGCATGTTGGAATTGCATGGAAAACTTTGGAATAGATGGTGAAGGAATAGCTAAAGTAGGCATTATAGCGCATAAAGGCTTAGGCTCTTTAGGTTTAGCATTATTGAAAGTATTTGCAGCCAAGTGAAGGTTAGCTTGAGTTTCTTTAAGAGATAGCCCTTGAGGATAACTATAGGGAACTGCATGAAAAGCCTTAGGATCTTTGTCAAATGAAGGATTTGTGATAGATTTGGAAGACTCGGAAGCTTTAGGAAGTGTATGGTTATTGGAGGAAGTAGGGGATGGAAGGGGACCATCACAAAACAAAGGTTCATCATTAACATAATCTTGCTTGAGAGTTTCATTTTTATCTTCAGCATGAGATTTCTTAGAGGAAGGATTCTTATAATATTTATGTTTCCAATCAGCATGGTGCATTTTATCATCCTCAACAATAGTAGATGGATCATAATCAAGGTATTGTTCACAAAAATCATCAAAGTCTTTTTCAAAATTAGAATCATATGGATCACCATCACAATCTATCCAATAGGATGACCCTTTAGTAAGCTTAAGCACATGATGAGGAGGACTCTTAGGAATAGAAGTTCATAGGTATGATCACGTTGCTCATTATGGTATGTCTTTTGAAAAGAAGTAAGACTCTTGGGAGAAGTAGAAGAGAAACGAGATCTTGAAGAAGAGGAAAATGAAGAACTAGTGGAAGAAGAAGACTTGGATAATGAGGAATTTGAATAACGTTTAGAAGAGGCATGATAAGATTTGGAAGATGAAGAATGGGAGTAATGTTTATAAGAGTCATTATAAGACTTAAAATGTGAGGAATGATGAGAATATTTAGAAGATAAAGAATATTTGGATGAGATCATGAGTATGATTCTAGCAAAGGCATGTGATTTGCTCGCTTTCTCTTGTAGTTTTGCCATAAATTTGTCACTCATGAGAATTTTGGAGGAATAACACTTTTCAAATATATCAATGAACTCAAGATCATCTATTCTTAATGAAGGTTCCATAACTAGATATTTGAGATTCATGGTTTTAGAAGAGGAGGAATCAAGCGTGAAAGTGAAAGAATTGATGAATAGAAGAAGGTAGACTAGAAAATAAGAGGAAAAGAATCAAGAGGACATGAAAAATTTAGGAAGAATCATGAAGAAAGAAGAGGAAGGATGAAAATGGAAGACTAGAAGACATGGAAGAAGTAGAACAAAGAAGACCAAGAGTCATTTTATGCAACTTGATACCATTGAAGTTCATTTGGATGTTGAGAAATGTGTCACAACACCTAAGATTTGACTAGGACTGACCAAGGAAGACCAAGCTTCTAAGGAGAACCCACTAGGACGGAACTCAGTTTCAGTATTCCAATTAGATTTTTCAAAAGATTTTGCAATGATGATTAAGCACATAGAACAACAATCAGAGAATGCAAGCAAACAGTCTTCAAGCAATGGGCAAGGGACAAAGCAATCTTGCGCATGAATAGAGATAGTGACTTAGTATTCCTCTCCCTATGAACTCTACTTGTGTATGTTCTTGAAAATGTTTTAGCAGGCACTTAAAACACAACAACATCCTAGCAAGCTATCTACAAGGCTATACATAGCTCTTCTCAAGGGAGTCCTCGATATACACAAGGTACATGAGGCCCAAATCTATAGATGAGAAGAATTTGAAATCACACAACCAGGGGGAGATAGTAACCCAAATCTCCTCCTTCACTTCTCAAAAATATAAAGTTCTTTGAGGCTTAGCCAAGAGTGATATCTAACTCATTCCCAAGAGAAGTGTCTTTCGATTCACCACCCGCTATTTATACTCCACCAGAACACAAGAGTTAAGGTCATCCCTTGAGGTGATGTGTCCTCAAGAAAGCCTTCTAAAAATAAAAATTAAGCAATTCACTATCAAAAGTATTTAAAGCACTAAAGGTGGAACACTTAACTCTTCAAGTAAATGTGAAGTGAGTCCAAAAATTGGAACATTTAACTCTTCAATTGAGTGTGAAGTGATTCCACAAGGTGGAACATTTAACTCGTCACATAAACTCAAAGTGAGTCTAAAAGTGGAACATTTAACTCCTCACACAAACTCAAAGTGAGTCCACACCTTAGAAAACTAATGAGATCAAAAAAGCATAAAAAGGGAGAAACTTTGTGGAACACTTAACGCTCTTTTCAAGTAGACCCCTCCCCTATGTATGAATGCTGACCTTGCATCCAAAGGGCGAAAAATGAGGGGTGATTAAAAATAAGTGAGTCCAACACCCAATTTAGCTAACAAGATCAATCAAAAGTACTATAAATTTGCTTATGAATACTACTCACAAATGAAAAAGGGTTGAATCAATAGAATATTTAACTTTCCAAGCAAACATAGAGTGAGTCCACAAAGTGGTGCATTTAACTCCCTATGTAAAGAATGAATGAATCCATGCCCTCAATCACTCAATGAGATATTTGATATTGGAAACCAAGAATTACTTATGGTTTAAATGCAAGCATTCACTTACATAAACTTGTAAAAACAAATCTATGTTCTTTCATTCACCATTAAGAGCATAAAAGAGATGTGCATATGAAAGCAAGTAAATACTCAAGCCGAACACATGAGAGGTTCTTTTTAGATCCAAAATCCAAATGTTATGCAGATGCAAATAAATACCTCAAATCCATGCAACGTGCTTAGACTGTCTAGTAGATTTTTCTTGTTTTTATTTTAAGCATGTACACAAAATTAAGCCACAACTTGTTAGGCCCATAAGGTTAACAAAATAACAAAAAAAATTAGATAATCTGCAAGTAAAATAGCTAATCAAATAATAAAATTTGAAAATGAAACCATCATGGTTGGATTAGGCTTGGAAAGACCTTTCCAATGATATATCACACTTCAATTTTTGATACCATTTGCAAAAATTTCGAAAAAGATAGCAGAGAACCTAAAACTTGCAAGATAAACAAAATACCTCAAAAATAGCTCACTACCGGGTACAGGCGATAGTTACAGACACCAAAATTATCATGTGATACTTCTCAGTATACTGGGCCGATAATATTAGTCTGTGCAATACTTCTATCTATACCAAGCGATACTTCACCCAAGACAAGATGATATTCTCTGCAATAGCCAGGAGATACTTTCGACAGGTGAAGTATCATGCGCACATACAAAGAAATATCATGCGATACTTCTAGAAGTATCGCACAATATTCTGAGACAAAACACCAGAGACTGAAAATTAAGCTCAAAACTTGCCAAAAATTAACAAAAATTGATGAAAATATAGAAAAAGAAGGGACAAAGCTAGTCTACTCTTCCCCATGGTGGGGGCCAAAAATGTACACACAAAAGTAGTGCACTTCTATGAATCCTTATAATCAAGAACACTCAAAAATGAAGTCTCAAAAATTGATCCATAGCTCTTTATGTGTGGAGTTGCAAGATTGTAAAATTGCTCTCAGCTAGAGCTATTAAGCTTAATGACCTTGCTAGTCAACCACACAATGAGAGATTCAAGTGAAGACAAGAGCAAGAATGCCAATATCCCCAAGAATCAAATGAAATGCAATGTAAGTAAACTAAGAATGAAGATGCAAACTAGTCTATGAAAATGAAAGAACAATGCAACTAATCTATGAAAGGAAAGAACAAGTGTTACAAATCATTCCTATTAAGCTATGTGAGATTAATCTATAGCATAAAGAAAGTCTATACTAAGAATGCCATGATAATGAAACTACTAAAAGCAAGCTAAATGAGATGCAACAACAATATCTTCAAAGCTTGAATGCAAGAATGTCTTCAAAGAGCTCCAAATGACCTAAAAAACCTGTAGCATAACATTAGCATAAAACAGATGGATATGCAAATGAGGAAGAGAGCTCTTCTTTTATAGGAAATGAAAAGGAATGGACCATGGAGATTAAGAGGCAAAAGACTTAATCAACGGTGGAACATCAAAGAAGAGCAATCCATGTGCACAAATATCCTCCAATGAGAAAATAAGGGTTGACTTTTGTGTCCACATGAGACAAAAAGTGATTTTTCCCTTTTTATAAAATAAGAATAATGCTTTATTTGTGCAACTTAAGATAAGAGGAAAAGGTGGGGCTTTTTATTTATTAAAAGGGGAGGAAATATTCCTTTTAATAAATAAAGACTTAGGATAAAATGGTTAGCCTGAGGCAAATAATCAAAAATGATGAAATAGGATTTGATCAAGAAAATTGATATTGAGCTGAAAATGTTGATTTTTAAAAATATTGATTCAAGGATTTGATAAATTGTTAAATGGGGGCCCAAAGTCTAGGTGACCATTTTAGGGTGCATACAGTGAGAAGTACATCCTCAAAGTGGGCTACTCTATTAAATTTGTAAAGTATAGAATGTAGACATGTGTTGAGGCCTCAAACTAAGTACTTACAAAACTCATCAAAATTGATTGTGAGAAGCTATAATCTAGTGAATGTGCTTAATGATAAGAAATGAGCATGACCCCAAAGGAATTTTCCATGATAGTATATAGAGATGAAATTATTCTTCGTCAAACTAGGCCACTTAGAAAATTTTTTGGAGGGGTGGGCCTAGGTGTTATAATCAGATTTTCCTCAAAACCACTTCAAATTCCTTTAGAATTTGAAAGTGCCAACACAATATATCTTATATTCTATGGAGGTAGAACACCACAGTAGGCACTTGACTAAGGCAAGTTCTCAAATAGGCCTTAAACATTTTTCTTTTTCTTTTTTTTTTGTGTAGGTTTGTCAAGGGCATTCAATCACATAGAAGTTTCTCTATTCTTTATTGTTTGTAAAAAGAAATTTTATTTTTAATTTGAATTATTTAAATCTCATTCCTAGCCTGTCCATTTATATTTCTTCTATAGCATAGTTGTTATTAGATTCCTACTTTTGGGTCTTGCAAGTTAGTTAATCTATTAAAGTGGGGTTTCCTTATTTATGGATTTTTTTTTTGCGGTCCATATGAGATGATAGCATTAAGTGTAGAGATTTGTGCATCACAATGGTTTCCTTAGGCAAAATGCTCAAATTTTAATCAAAGGTTCTTGATTATAATTTTATTGTTTTATTTTTTTACTTTTATAATTTTTTTCCATTTTAGTTCTTTTAAGAATTTTAATTATTTAGTCTAATTTCTATTATGGAATGAGATTTACTCTCAAAGGAACCTAACTTTCCTTTTGTAGAGCCAAATTTCCTATGGTGCAATTGCAAAAATTATTTTGAATTGAAAATAAATGTAAATGAGGGGGAAATTGATTTGTCTAATGTTTGTACAAATGAGTAATATGTGTATGGTTTCTACACCATCTTTCATGGAGACAAATATTGATTTTTCAAGATTAAAAAATGATGCTCCACATTCCACAATAATATAGAGATTTGTGAGTTTAAATAAAGTGGAAGAAGCATTATTGATTTATGCACAAGTGTGTAAATTTCATATGATATTTTATTTTAGAATTTATAGAAAAAATTTTTGGCAAAAATGACAAGCCACTGATATTTTATTAATTATTTAAATAAACTAGTTCAAAGGCTCATCAGGGAAAGAACCAGAAAGAAAACCCTTAATCCTAGCCTAATTACATAGTCAAAATGAGAGTGAAGGGGACCCATCCACAAAAAATATCTGCTACCAACCCCCACCTAGACATAAGATAATACATTATGCATTAAAAAGCATATCAAAATATAATAATTGGGCAAAAAATGTAAATTCCCATTTGATAGACTATATCCCATTCCTTCCAAAATACATTGCATTAATCAGACACTAATCTTATAACCCAGCAGTGATGTCACCAACGACCCCCATTCTAGTATAGAATTTCTAGAATTTTAGAGTGTAGAACAATTTTTTTAATGTAGATATGTAGGGAAATCTTTGTTATTTCAATATGTAAATGACTTGATATAATATGGATTGAGTTATTATTTAAGGGTTTTAGTTTTTGCTCTTCATTGTTTGTACTTGTGGTTTTTTAGTTAGTATTTGTTGTATAAAAAATTATGTAGTGAGTTTGTTTGTGTGGCGAATGTCATATAAGAAATTTAAATGTTATGAAAAAATGTATAAGATGTTTAAATTATTATTTAAGGATTTTATAAATATGAGTTGTGATTAAAAGTTGTCATTGTTAAAAAATTCATAAAGTTGTTATTTTATGTGTTGAGAATTAGATGGATAGCTTTTAAAATGAAGTACGTCATAGGTTATAACCAGATGATTTATTGAATATCTACCTAATTGTTGTAGACATTATTCAACAATGATGATATTGTTAATGTCTAGAACACACAAAATTGCTTGAAATGGGATGGGAGATAGTAGATTTGTAGATTTATTTTAATTTATAAATGACTATTGTGTGGATTGTATTTCTTTGGTTCTTGAATATTTAACCATTTGTATGAGTTGACATTCCCTCTTGTTTGGTTTTTATTTTTCAAGGAAATTAGTTGTCCTAATTTACCATGTTTATATTCTCAAAAGCAGTATGCATGAATCATTACATTAAAAAAAGTCCAATTAGATTTTATGATTAACTTCTATAAATGGCATAAGTAATAGATAATGTAGAGATGTGTTTTTAAAAAATATAAAATGCATTCTTATTTTGTTTTTTTATGTGAGAAAAATTCAAACGAGGCATTTTAAAAAAATTGTGAAGGTTTTCTTATATTTTTAGATGGAATTTGTGAATGTGGCTACATTTTTCATGTGTGTATTGGTAATAGTTATATCAATGCTAGCATATTTGGTAGATAAAATCTTTTAAAGATGTAGAAAGAGAATGGATAGATATGAGATAATTCTACTAAAATGGTAGATACATATTAAGTATGGTAACATTGCGAGCTTGTTAATACCACTTGATAGTATGCTAATGAACATACCTTGTATTGTGATATTGTTATCATGATTCCACTATGTAGTTTTTGAGTCAAACTCATTGATCCATGTTTCATGAGTAGTGGTTTAGAAGAACCCATCTATCATGAGAATGAATAGAATACTTAACACTCACTGCATCTAGATGATGCTCACAGAGGTGAAGCACCTATACTTCCTAGGAGGTCACCCATCCTAGTACTACAACTCAAGCACGCTTAACCACAACATTCCCTCCAAGGTTAAACCCACTTTTCTTGCAACCTCATTTGCAAAACCTTCTGCAAGTGTTGTGCCTTATGAACCATTCATTTTAAAGCTCCTTAAGCTCATCAATTGATAAGTAGGAGATATTATGAACCAAGTGACTCATGAAACATGGGTCACTGAATTTGACTGAAAACTACATAGTTGAATCTTGATAGCAATATCACTATTTGACTTGCTATAGAAAATATCTCCTACTCATCAATACCTTATGTTGTTGCTTGATTCTCTAACGTTATTGAGGTTAAGATTAATAATTTTGAGTGGAATAAACATTCCCAATTCTATAAAAATGTCATCTTTGAATCTATTAAATAAAAGAAAGATTTTAATAACATCCACGAAACCGAAGCAGCCTATAAAATCCAAGAATAACACACCCACAACAAAACATCAAAACTTTAAGAAATTCTTAAACTCTTTAGCTTAGTTGAATCAGATTCCACTAAAATTTTCTCAAAGCATCCAATTGATTTGAGAGGCATGTAGACTACGCTAGTGAGCTAAAATTAATCTTCTCCCAAGTAATTAAACTTTTCGTAATGAAGAATATGAGGACACCATTAGAGTGAGCAAATGACTCTTAGTAATGAAGAATATTAGAACATCATGAAAGTTAGCAAATGACTTGACTTGGTATGCATCTTCTCTTTCCAATAAGTATAACGTGTTTTCTTGGCAAGCGTCCGAACTACGCTGGCAAAGGCTGGCATAATAAATGCAAAAATAGACAAAATTGATGTGTAACTCATCTTCAACAATAGAATTATCTTCACAACATCTAGGCTACACTTGTCAATTGACGACCGAAGGATGTGCATAGCTCAATTTTGTCATAAACTGGTCAAAACAATGGATTTTCTCGCACGCGAAAGAAAATTCCAGTGAAAAACAAAAGTTGAAAACAACTCAGTTTTATTTTAAACTGGTCAAAGAAACTCTTCAGCTAAAATAATTTAAACTCTTCTGGAGAAATCGTGAGACATTTGAAAATGCATCCCAAGTTGTGGAAAATGGGAGGAAATCAGTTGCGTTTTCACGACAGCTCAATAACAAATTGGATCATACTAACAACTTTATTTTGTATATATAACTTATTATAAATATTATTAACGTTAATTTGAAGATAAATTCAATAGTTACAAATAAAAGTTTGTTACAATTTTAAAAGTAAATATGTTAATTGTTAAATAAATTAAATAGATGATACAATTATAAATGTACACTTGTTTATCTTTCAAGAAGGGCCTTAAAAGAACTCCAACTATCTAATTTAAAATAAAAATAAACATTGTAATACTATTTAAAATTTATTAACACTTGAAATAAAAAGATATTTTTGTCATGTATATATTGAAAAATAATTGCTTAAACTACTAATTTTGAAAAAAAATAAAAAATATTATAAACAATCTATTAAGATTTCATTAACTAATTATATTAATCGATATGACTAATATACAATAAAATAATAGAAAAAATTAATAACACAATAAAATTATTATACAATAATTTTTAAAAATAAAAAAAATAGAATAAATTTACTATTAGAAATTAATATTTTTAAATAAATCAACAATATAAGTACTTAAAATTTGTCCTACTGGAAACTAATAACTCTTCATAAAAATGTTTTAAATGTCTTATATCTTGTTTAAACGTTGCATAAAACAAATTTTAAATAATTATATCAAAACTGTATTAAAATAATAATTTATTGATTCAAATTTGCAAATCTATATGGCAAGTTTTAAATTGTCGCCAGCTGATTTTTCAAACTTTTAGCATAAGAACAAAATATATATATCAATACTTAAATAACTCTAATTTCATTTTTTATTCTCCATTCACTGTTAATTGACATGTATATCGAGGCAATCAGTCATAAGTATTCTTGCTATTTTATGTACGTTGTTGGAAGTAAATGATATCAACAAACATAAAATAAAATTGTAAAACAAATGGGTAGAAAATCTAAAAGGGGCAAACATGTCACCATAATATTTATGGTAGCAATTAAGCTCCTTATAAAATGCACCAAAGACAAACATTTATTATGATTATTCTGATGATCATAGGAGACAAACATAAGACAACTGGAGTGAGAATTACATCCAGTTTCTCTCTCTTTTACTTTGTGGATTCCTTTTCCTTTAGTTTTGTTTATGATCATTATTCATGATAAACTTTTGTCCATTGAGGACGAGTAGTGAACGAACGATCTTCATTGCTTTTATCGTCTTGCAAGCCTCCAAATGTATTGTGAACCGTTGAAGCCGAAAGTTAGATGATCCCTTTCAAATAAGGGAATGCCTTCGATGTAATAAAGGAAATCAAATGGAGAAAAGAAACTCTCGTTATAGAGTCTAGTGATGTAAGAAATTATTGTTACTCTATAAATCACAACTCTTCTATTTCTTTTTACTTAGTTCTTTCTCTACTATGCTTTGTATTGTAGTTAGTACAAGTTCTTTCAAGAAAAATCAAAGTGTTGTAACTCAGAACTTGTAACTTTTGTGACTGAAATAATATTTGTAATCTTTTATTTTGAAGAAATAACAAGCTTTTCAAAATTCTCTATCATTGTACAAGAACCCTTTATGAATGAAATCCAATTGGTTTGCCTTCAAAAGCTTGTTTCTTTGTGTGTTTTATTGCGATTAGGATTTAGTTTATGTAATTTCCATAAAATCCTTAAACCTATGTTATAATTGTAGCACTACGTAATTAAATAAAATACATACATTCACGTTAGAGGTTGTTAGTTGTAGAGTGTAGAAAATCAATCTCTTAGATTGTGAAAACTTTTGATTTTCCCCATGAGGGATGAACTTAAGAACTCTCTTCTTTCAAAATGATGATATATGGATAAATATAGTGTTGTGGGGTTGTGAAAGAGATAATCTAAATAGTAGAATTTTTTTGTGTCAAAATAGTGATATAAGCTTAGTAATTGATGCAGGAACATCTCGGGTCCTTGGCAATCCTATGTCACCAAAATCATTTTGGAGTTTGTCTGTGTTGCTTAGTTCTTGCTTTGACCAAGTTGGTCGGTAGTTGGTCAATTTTCTTTGGTTACTGAGTATGGTTAGTTATCCCCTGGGTGGTTGGTTGTTTCACTAGCGCTCGACATTGCTTGTCTGCTGCTCAATTTTCCTTGCTCACCAGTGGGTATAGTTTTAATTTCTGTTGAGGCCAACTTGTGTATTTATTTTGGGTCATAGATTTAATGTTGGAATCCATCATTGGGAAGTGTGTGGTCCTTGATCTGACCGTTTCTTTCGTTGATTGTGGATCTGAAGGCTGACTTAGTTTGGTAGACTCTTGTATAAATGTAGTTGTTTGGTTGTAGTTTAGGGCAGTTTTTGGGGGAGAGAAGATAGTAAACATTAGAATCAAGATTGGTGACAGATCCTCGCATGTTTGAGGACTTTTGTAATTCATTGTAATATCAGGCTGTAACTGGGAAGGCCTTATAGCCCGACATGTATCATTCTATCTGAGGAAATATATAAAAGCTTCTGCATTCTCTCTCTCAATGTTGTGTTTGTTTTCTTCTGCGTGTGTTGAGCATGCTTGGATCATTAGGGTGTGCCATTGTTTGGCCCCACTTGACCCCTACCTTGTGTCAGGTGGTATCAGAGCAAGGTGAGATCTTGATCTAGGTTTGCAGATCTAGGTTTGCAGATCTAGGTTTGTAGGTTCCTCTTGAAGCCCTAGTTGATTGTTGTGGGGTAGCAGATTGTGATCTGACCTACAATTGCAGAGGGTTGTCAAGATGGTTCATGGGAGGCGAGATGCAGACCCAGGATTGGCAGATATGCTAAGGCAGATTGCTGCTAGGTTAGAAGTAGTTGAAACAACCCAAAGAAGAGGCAGACATCTTGAAGATGTTAGTGATGATGAATTTGAAGAAGAACAGGGGAATGTAGAACTTGCACCTATTATGGACCAAGCTAAAGAAAGATTTTTGAAGGCTTTGAGAAGTCTAAAGTCTAAACCATATTTCAATCCTCCTGAGTATGGTGGAAAGCTAGATTTTGATGAATTGGTGGACTGGATCAGCGAGATGGAAAAATATTTTGAATATGAGAACATTCTTGAGGATAAGAAAGTGAAGATTGCAAGCAAAAAGAGGAAAAGTCATGCATCCTTATGGTGGAAACATCTATAGCTGGATAGGAAAAGGAAAGGAAAAGACAAAATCAAGGTATGGAATAAAATGGTCAATAAGTTGAAAGGAAATTTTTTACCTTGTGACTATCAGATTAACCTAGTTCGGCAAATGCAAAGCCTAAGGTAGAAATATAGCTCGGTAAAAGAATATACTGAGGAATTCTATAGATTGGATATTAGATCTGGACACATGATGAAGATGATGTGGAAAGAATTGGTAGATACCTGAATGGTTTGAGATTTTCCATCCAAGAGGAAATTAGTATGGTCAAGCTGGAAAGCATTGAAGAGGCTTATCAATTTTCTTTGCAAGCCAAGGAGAAATTGAACAAGAGACATGAATAGAGATAGAGAGGAAGAGGTGGTAGATTCCCTAGAGGAAGAGGTAGATCTAATGGTGAAAATGGTAGATCTGAACCTAAAAAGGCAAATCTGGACAAAGGCAAGATCGAGTGGAAAGGTGAAAGTTCATCTAGAGGCCAAGGTAGTAACCACCGAAGTGGTTATAGTAGAGGAAGTTTCTGAGGAACTTATTACAATTATGGAGAAGAAGGACATAGGTCATTTGAATGTACACAAGTGAGTAAGAAGGCTGGTAGTAGTAGGAATGCTTTGGTGCAAGAAGAATCACCGAATGAACCTGAGAAGGAAAATAACTTAATGGTAAGGAGAGCACTATGGAATGAAAGGAGAAAGGAAGATCCGATAAGGAAAAGTTTGTTCAAGACCAAATGTAGAGTTTATGATAAATTTTGGAAAGTAATCATTGACAGTGCTAGCTCAGAGAATTTGGCATCTGAGGAGATGGTCACAAAATTGCAATTGAAAAGGATGGAACATCCAAAACCCTATCATAATTCATGGATCAAGGATGAGCATACACTCCTGGTAAGTGAACAATGTTATGTGAATCTAAAGATCAGAAAATACTATGATAACGTGTTGTGTGATATCATGCTTGGGTATGTGCAAGATCATGAGGGGCCAAACTATGCCCTTAAGTGGCAATGAAAAATCAGAAAATCAGGGTTAGTCAACTTGACGTGAAAATTTCAACTAGCTATGAACCTAATATCAAAAAGTTGTAAGAATAGAATCTATAGAAAATTGAATGTAGTTTCTAAACTACTAGGCCTTTTTTGAGAAAAAGTTAGTATGATTGGTGAAAAGTATAGATTTCAATGCAGCAGTACAAAAAATTTTAGGAAAAAAATAAGAAGTAAGTTTATGTCTGACCGCCTTAATCATAATCAAATGATAATATTTTATTATAAGAATTTATATATAAGTAGTAGACTCATGCCCGAATGTGACGCATATTTTTTTGTAATTTTATTCCAAAAAAATAATTAATTATGAATTTTTTTCTACAACATTTTCAGAATAAAAAAACTCCCGTGTCTAACCACCTTAACTCATTCAAAACTTTAAAAAATTCAATTTTTATTTTCTTTCCTTATAGTAGGTGAAGCATAGAATGTGATGCATTTTTTGAATTTAAAAAATGTTATACCGTCTAAAAGTTATAGTCATTTTTCAATCAGTATATAAATCAACACTTTAGAGGTAGCTCAATTAGAAAATAATTAATAATTACTTACCGAATTCAAAATTTGACAGTAATTATATCGATAGAAAGCTGATAATATCCTTAAGATACCCTTTTCATTTTATCAAATTTGGGTGAAAAAAAGTTCATCAACTACATTGTCAAAGTTTTGAACTAACATCGCCACTGTTTGGCCCCTCATGATCTTGCACATACCCGCCTATGGATTGTTTTCATATTTTATTGGGTAGACCTTGGCAATATGATAGACATGCTATATATGATGGAAGATTGCATAAGTATACTATTGTGGCTGATGAAAAGAAACAAATCTTGTTACCATTGATGGAAGAACCTATTAGTAATGTTTGCACATCTGTGAAAGTTTTCTTGATGGAAGGAAGGAAGTTTGTTAAAGATTTGAAAAGGAATGATGTATGTTTTGTTGTGATTCCTAACAAGCCGAGTAAGAAAATAGAAGATAATATTCTTAAGGAGATTGATAAGTTACTCATTGAGTATAGTGAAATCATTTCTGATAATGTACCTGATGGTTTGCCACCGAAAAGAAGTATTGATCATTTCATGGATCTAATCCCTGGAGCTAGTTACCGAATAAGGCACCTCATCTGGTAACACCTACCGAGAATCAAGAATTGAACCGACAGATTCAAGAGTTGTTAGAGAAAGATTTGATCAGAGAAATTTTGAGTCCTTGTGCAGTACCTGTTGTATTGGCACCTAAGAAGAATGGAGAATGGAGAATGTGTACTGATTCCAGAGCAATCAATAAGATAACAGTGAAGTATAGGTTTCCTATACCGATAATGGATGATATAATGGATAGTTTGACTAGAGCAAAGTATTTCACAAAGATTGATTTGAAAAGTGGGTATCATCAGATTAGAATCAGAGAAGGTGGTGAATGGAAGACTACTTTCAAGACAAAAGAAGGTCTGTATGAGTGGTTGGTTATGCCTTTTGGTATAACTAATGCACCGAGTACTTTTATGAGGCTAATGAATGAAGTTTTGAAGAAATTCTTGGGTAAGTTTGTGATTGTATATCTTGATGATATTTTGATATTCAGTAAGACAAGAGAAGAACATTTGTTGCATATTAGACAAGTTTTGTAGAGATTGAAAGAAGAAAAGTTACTGATAAATCTAAAAAAGTGTTCATTCATGAAAGAGGAGATTGTGTATTTGGGATTTGTAATTTTAGCTGATGGTTTGAAGATGGATCCTAAAAAGGTTGAAGCTATTTTGAATTGGCCTACACCTGTGAATGCTAGTGAGGTAAGATCATTTCATGGTTTAGCAATTTTTTACCGAACTTTCATAAAGAATTTCAATTCAATTTGTAATGCTATGACTAAGACTATAAGAGGAGACAAAAGAGAATTCAAGTGGACACATGGAGCTGATAAAATTTTTGAGAATCTAAAGTAGAAGGTTGCTGAATTACCTATTTTGGCATTACCTGACTACAATAAGGTATTTCGAGTAGAATGTGATGCAAGTGGAAGTGCAATTGGAGTTGTGTTGAGTCAAGAAGGTAAACTTGTTTCTTTCTTTAGTGAAATGTTGAATGATGCTAGAAGGAAATATTCTATGTATGATGAAGAATTCTATGCTATTGTTCAAGCACTGAAGAAATGGAGACATTATTTGATATCGAGTGAATTTTTATTGTATACCGATCATAAGGCTTTACAGTATTTGGGTAGTTAGAATAAGTTGAATGAGAGACATATGAAATGGGTTGAGTATTTGCAGAGTTACACATTTGTGATAAAGCATAAGAGTGGATTCACTAACTGAGTTGTTGATGCATTGAGTAGAAGGAGATCTTTGATGACCAAGATGAAAATTGAAGTTCATGGTTTTGATGAGATGAAAGGTTTGTATGAAAATGACCTTGATTTTTCTAAACCATGGAGAAAGTGTGGAGCACCTATTCAAGATCAACAAGATACTAAATGGGATGAATATTTTATTTAGGAAGGTATGTTGTTCAAAAGTATTTAGTTGTGTATACCGAGAGGATTAATGAGAACTAATTTGATAAAAGAGAAACATAGTAGTGGTTTGGCTGGACATTTTGGTATTGACAAAACATGGAATTTTCTTAAGGAGAAGTACTCTTGGCCATAGTTGTATAAAGATGTTCAAAAATTTGTGAAAAGTTGTCGAATTTGTCAAGTTGCAAAAAGAGTAAGTCAAAATACTAGATTGTATGTACCGATTATTGTTCCTGAGAAACCTTGGATTGACATCAGTATGGACTTTGTTCTTGGCTTACCAAAGACAGTAAGAGGTAATTATTCTATATGTGTTGTTGTGCATAGATTTTCTAAGATGACACATTTTATACCTTGTAGAAAGACATCAGATGCAATACATGTTGAAAATCTTTTCTTTAAGGAAATTGTCAGATTGCATGGATTACCAAGGAGTATTATCTCTAACCAAGATAGTAATTTTGTTGGATACTTTTGTAGACCCTTTGGAAGAAATTTGGCACTAAGTTGGAATATAGTTCTACAGTTCACCCACAAACCGATGGATAGATTGAAGTGGTGAACAGAAGTTTGGGAAATCTTTTGAGATGCTTAGTTGGAGACACACTGAGTAATTGGGATTCTATGTTGGCACAAGAAGAGTTTGCATACAATAATTCAATGAATAGGAGTACTGGAAAAACACCATTTGAGATTGTGAATGGCATACAATCGAGAGGTATATCTGATTTAAGAGACATTGATGATGAAAATAAGAAAAGTGTTGGAGTAAAGTTTGTTGAGTACATGAAGACATCGCATGAAGATGTGAAGCTGAAACTAAAAGAGAATAATCAAAAATATAAAGATAGAGCTGATAGATCAAGGAGACATAATTTTTTTGATGTTGGTGATGAAGTGATGGTTCATTTGAAGAAAGGTTGATTTCCTGTTGGAATATATGGAAAGCTGAAGATGAAGAAGTTTGGACCTTGCAAAATTTTGAGGAAATTTGATAGTGAAAATGCATATGAGATTGAGTTACTTGATGACATGGACATATCACCGATTTTCAACTTTGTAGATTTGTATGAGTATTATGAATCTGATGAAGAAATGATAGTACCAACAGAATAACCTAACGAGTAGAATGAAGAGATTGAATAGATTATGAATCAAAGAGTTGGCAAGAGCACAAGAGGAAAACAATATATGGAATATCTGGTAAATTGGAAGAATAGACCAATGGAAGACAGTCTGAGTTGGATGCAGCTCGAGTCATACTTACCAATTGATTCAGAGAATCATTTCAAAATAACCCTAGGTGTTTGATGTAGGAGCATCTTGGGTCCTTGGAAATCCTGTGTCACCAAAAACATTTTGGAGTTTTTCTGTGTTTCTTGGTTCCTATTTTGATCAAGTTGGTTGGTAGTTGGTCAATTTCCTTTGCTTACTAAGTATGGCCAGTTATCTTCTGGATGGTCAGTTGTTTCACTGGCGCTCGGTGTTGCTTGTCTGCTACTCGATTTTCCTTTCTCATCGTCGGGTTTAGTTTTAATTTCTATTGAGGCCAACTTGTGCATTTATTTTGGGTCACAAATTTAATGTTGGAATCCATCATTGGGAAGTGTGTGTCTCTTGATCTAACCATTTCTTCCATTGATTGTGGATCAGAAGGCCGACTCAACTTGGTAGACTCTTGTATAAATGTAGTTGTTTGGTTGTAGTTTAGGGAATTTTTTGGGGGAGAGAAGATAGTAAACATTAGAATCAAGATTGGTGATAGATCATCCTATGTTTGAGGACTTCTATAATTCATTTTAATATCAAGCCGTAACCGGGAAGGCCTTCGAGCCTGACATGTATCATTCTATCTTAGCACATATATGAAAGCTTCTAAATTTTCTCTCTCACTGTTGTGTTTTTTTGCTTCCGCGTGTGTTGAGCAGGCTTGGATCATTAGGGTGTACCATTGTTTGGCCCCTCTTGACCCTTGCCTTGCATTAATAACATTTTGGTGCATCACCATTATAGCTTTATATTCACTTTTAGAAGCATTTCATGTCTTTTAAATTATTTCTTCTTCATAATTCAATAGAATTAGGATTAGTATAGGTGAGTCCCAGAAGGAACCATTCTTATCTAGAGGTTTATCTCCATAATTTGTTACCCACAACCTTAAGGTATTTTCGTGTGTCACAAGGAAACTAATTTGCAAGCTCAATAGGGTGCAAGCTTGTGAGATAACAATTACGTTAGGATTGCACCTTCAAATGGATGGCATAAAGGAAACATAATATGGACTGCACCTCTGAGAGAAAATATAATATGGACTACACCTCTGAATGGATGGCATAAAGGAAATTTTGATGGTTCAGCCAAAGGTAACCCAGGTAGGGTAGAGGTTGGAGGGTTAGCTAGAGATTGGGCTAGTAATTGTTTGGGAGCTATTGCCACACCTATGGGAATTCAAACAAATCATGTTGTTGAAGTCAAGGTGGCTCTCCAAGTTGTGATGTTGGCTACCGATTTGGGATGTATGAAGCTTTGTATGTAGGGAGACTCTTTAAATATAATAAACTGTATTAAATGGAAGACAATGGCCTCCTAGACAATAACACATATCATATAGAAAATCATATCTATTCTTGGCACTTTTCAAGAAGTGTACATTTCCCACATGTACCAGGAAGTAAATAAGCTTGTAGCTGTGCTTGCTAATGTGGGGGCCTATAATGAAGCCATCATTATTTGGAAAGAGGAAGTAAATATTAAAATGATATTTTAAGTCTAATCATGTTTGATAGACTTAATCATAAGGAAGGGTTCATTAATAAAATTAGTAATAATGAAGAGGACACTTAAGTTTTCAAGGAGTGCCGTTTGTCAGCTAAGGTGCACAAAAATAATGAAAGAGTTTATTGCACACAGATTGTGGGTCATTTTATACCCATTGAATCAAAGAATGTTTCTTGAATTTGTGCTTGAACCTAACAAGAGAAAGAAGAAATTTGTAGAAGACATGGGAGGTGGGTTGAGAAGGGAGGAGCCACCGAACTATGAAAAATGGAAGAAGGAGAAGAGTGTTTGGAGAAAGCTCCAGTGGGGAGGGGTTTCACCTTACCTAAAAAGACTTCACAGTTATGACAAGGATATTACTGAGAAGTTTGTTGTTGGGTGGGCTAATGGTAGAGTTAATCTGATTGGTAAATCCTTTCCTCTTTCTTTCAACCTCATATCTGAGATTACGGGTATGCATGTGGATGGAATGAAGTTTTATATGAACAATAAACATGTGGGGTCACAAGATTTGAAGCTTTTTCTGAAAGATGACAAAGAACAAGCAATGTTGATGAAGTGCTTCGAGGATTATGTGGACATGGACAGGATCAAGCTGATTTGGGTCAAAGTCCTGAAAGTTATGATGGAATGTTTCACTCTTGATGGATGCTACATGAAGGTTTATAACATTAATTTCATGTTCGTTAACCATTTAAGGCAGCAGAAGAAAATCTTTTTTCCCTAGTACCCGCTAAGCTCTTTGAATAATAGTATTCTGGAAAATAGGAAGAATCCTAGCTACTTGGTGTTGCATGAAGGGTTGGTTTTACTTATAGCTCACTATGCTAAGGATAATATTCCTCATTCTATTCCAAAAATGGTTAAAGGGTACAAAAATAAAGCCAAAATGGAAAATTTTGGGTCAGTCTCTAAGAAGAAAGAAAAGAAAATAGTAAGGGCAAATGAGAGCTTAGAGAGGAAAAAGAAGATGAAAATTCTTCTATTCAGGAGATTGAGGAAGGGATGGTGCTAGAGGATACTATGGAGGATGTTCATGTGGAAGAATAAATTCATCCCAAGAACTACTTTAAGGGATCAACTTATAAGATTAAGAACACGAGGGAGAAGAAAAATTAGAATGTTGAAGATTTGGGTGAGGAGGAAGAAGAAAATGAGGTGGAAGAAGTTGAAAAGGAAGAAGAGAGGGAAGAAGAGGGTTCATAGAAGGAAGAGATGGGTATGTGCAAGATCATGAGGGGCCAATAAGTGGCGATGTCAATTCAAAACTTTGACAATGTAGCTGACGACTTCTTTTTCACTTGAATTTGATAAAATGAAAAGGGTATCTTAAGGAGATTATCAACTTTCCATCAATATAATTACTGTCAAATTTTGAATTCGGTAACTAATTATTAGTTATTTTCTAATTGAGCTACCTCTAAAGTGTTGATTTATATACTGATTGAAAAATGACTATAACTTTCAGACGGTATAACATTTTTGAAATCCAAAAAATGCGTCACATTCTATGCTTCACCTACTATAAGGGAAAAGAATTAATTTAATTTTTTTAAGTTTTGAATGAGTTAAGGTGGTCAGAAACGGGAGTTTTTTTATTTTGAAAATGTTGTAGAAAAAAAATCATAATTAATTTTTTTTTGGAATAAAATTAAAAAAATATATGCGTCACATCTGGGCACGAGTCTACTACTTATATATAAAATCTTATAGTAACATATTATCATTTGATTATGATTAAGGTGGTCAGACATACACCTACTTCTTTTTTTTTTTTTGAAATTTTTGTACTGCTGCATTGAAATCTATACTTTTCGCCAATCATACTAAATTTTTCTCAAAAAAGGCCTAGTAGTTTAGAAACTATATTCAATTTTCTATAGATTCTATTCTTACAACTTTTTGATATTAGGTTCATAGCTAGTTGAAATTTTCACATCAAGTTGACTAACCCTGATTTGCTGATTTTTCATTGCCACTTAAGGGCATAGTTTGGCCCCTCATGATCTTGCACATACCCAGATAATTGAGAAGAGTAACAAGGAGAAAAAAGGAAGAAAAAGGGAGGGATTTTGAATAGAAAGCCTAAACCAAGGGCTAGTCAAATAAAAGAGAAAAGGAAGAGAGAAGGGAAGGAGAAGGAAATTTTGACTAGCTTTTTTGTTGATGATCGCATTCTGCAGGAGGTTACGAGTACGGGTGGACATGGAACCAACATCAAAAAATGGCTCAGTAAGGATATGAAGGAAATGGGTTGCAACCTGAAGGTCCTGGAAGAAGAAATGAAGGCTCTTAAAGAAAGACTGGATAACTACACTGAAGAGGTTTTGATGAAGGTAAATACTAACAATATTGATGAAAACATGAATGCTAGAATTTCTATGATTGTGGATGAAAAACTAAAGGATATTAATGAAAAAAATCAACTATAATGGTTATTGTAGAAGATAAATTCTGAAGCACAACAATGAGGGCCTCAAGTTCTTTGTTATGAACTTAAAAGCTTTATATGCCTAACTGTTGAGTATTCTACTAGAAAAAACTACCATTATGATGGTTGATGATGTTGGGGGTAAAGGTCATTCTTCGGGACCTGGAATGAGAACCAAAAGCAACCTCAAGAGGAAAGTTCCTAAAATTCCCAAGGAGCTTACAAGCCTTAAAGAGTCCATTTTGAAAATGGAGGAAAAGCAAAAAGAGGCCAAAAAGGCCACTAAAGCTAAGATGTAAATTGTGTAGGCTTTTCAAGCTTGAGGATTGCTGGTAGTTTTGTTGTTGACTGTCTTTTTTGGACTTTTAAGCTAGTCCATTCTTTAGCTGTGTGTAGGTTTTGGGTCCTTCTTTTTGTTTCATAGCAGGTTTTCTCTGTTTGTATGAACTCTATTGAATGTTTTAAGCATCTTTTGTAAATGGTTCTAAGGCCCATTCAAAACTTGTATTTACCTTAATAAAAAACAATTACTTCAGGATCTTATTACTTAGTTGGGACATCGATAGGAGGAATCTCACCATTGGGAATTTTAGTTATCTAATTGTGGTGATTGAGAGGATACATGAAATAAAAAATTTTAACCTACTACAAGAGAAAAAGAATTTGAAAACAATATATTTTAATTTTAGGACAAGTGCCAAAAATAAATATTAATTTTTCTCATTTATTTGTTTTTAGCATTTTTATTATTATTTTGCATATTACACCAATGGATGATGAAAAACCTTATGGTCTAATGGTTCATTGTGTTGAATACAACAATCCACAAGCAACTTTAAAATTTGAAAGAAAAATGTTCAAAGTACTTTGCAAAATTGTTAGATTTCCTGCTATATTATAAAGAGAAATTATTTCTTTTTCAATTTGTAGATGAACCCCAAGAAATTATTTATTTTATATAAGGTTGTGCCCTGAAACATTGTACAAATGCATGTTTTTTCTTTTAAAGACTCTAATACATTTTTACTTCTTGTCATTCAGAGGGACATGTTGGTGCTACAATTTCATACGGAGCACTTATTTTCAAAAGTAGAATTCATGCTTTATATTAATTACTTGATTTGTCTAGTATAAATTTGAACTAATAAACAACATTTTCTTATCACTTTTAACAGATGCAAAAAGATTTTTCTTGACAAGGCTAACTACACAATTATGTTAGATGGCATCTAAGTAAAGGAAGATATAGGTGTTTGGAAGTGAACATGTTCGTTAGTAGAAAACAAATGGACGGTTACTAGTGAACATGCATCATTTGTAGTCTTTAACCCAAATAAAATTTGTGCTATGTTAGTCAACAATGACTAGTATATACTTATTGATCATTCATGTAATTTTTCTTGTCTAGAGTTAATAGATAAAATGATATCCATGATTGTCAATGTCTATCTTCTAAAAATAATGTATTTAATTATGCTTCTTAATACTTATTTTTTCTTATTTCACTGATCTTTAATGCATGTTTCAACACACTTTTATTGGCTCTTACATATAAAATGGTCCTAGAAATCTCAAATCTGTCCATTCTAATATATGTCTTGACTACTTTTGATAGTACATATTATAAAAATTATATTATAAAAATTTTGTTGAATACAAATTAGCATGTGAACTCAATACAACTTATGAAGCCATAGAAAAATTTAAGGAAGAAACAAGGAAAATATAAAGATACTATTCTAACATGAGAGTTGAGTCATTGAAAGCTATGTTTAAGGTTCATTTTTTATGAAAGCTAATTCACCTACATTTATCTTGACCAATAGAAGCATTCATACTGTAAAGTTATTATATGATTGATAATGAAATTTGGTCTCTAGGATACCCTCTATCAAGTCTGAATGAAAACAATACATCATTCAATTTCTTTATCTTGGGTCACTAACCATTGATTGGTAATTTCCTAGTGCGAGTATCTAGCCTTAGGGTCTTTTGCCTTGATGTTTGATTGGGAGGATATGACAAATTGCGAGAGGCATAATTCATTGAGGTTATCTCTTTATGGGGACTAAAATCAATTGTCCACAGGCTTTGACCATTTTTATCATTATTACATGTGAGCTTTGATTTTTGTTTATATTTTAATTCCCCTATTTCTTCCAAGAATGCAAAATATTAGAAAAAATATGTCTTGCTTTATGTGGATATAATGGAATTGATATTCAAAGGTGAAGTCCTCATGCTGAACTAGTCAGTAAAATTTTGTAAAGTACAAAAAAATGCAATATCTTACACAATAATTATTAGTAGAAAATCATGTTGTGACCTATTCACACATCATACATCAAAGATGAGTCTCCTATCCTTTTGTTCACTTGGCCTTTGTCATTATATTTTTGTGGTACCTCTAGCTCTGTCTCCTTACATTCCTCAAAATCCAATTGAGAAGTGATGAGTTTTAACCAGGTCTTTAATCAAGATTGGTTGCCTTTCTTTTGAGATTTCAAGTTTGAAGTGTTTTATGATTTTGATTTTTGAGGTTGAGTTCTTTGGTTATAAGCTAGTGAAATTTCAAGTCTTTGTGAAGCCTCTATTTTATCATTTTGAGTTATGGATGAACACTAAGAAGGTAGTCTTGAAGAGCAATTTGAAAGCAGCACTATGACTACTCCTAAAAGAGTGATAGAGGACTTGTAAACATCCAGAAGAGGAAAGACATGAAATTGGCTAAGTCCATGTGGAAGAGTTGTTGCTAACCTCTTAAGGTGTTAATTTTGGAAGCATTTTTACAATTTGGAAAGAAGATTTTGGATGAACGACCAAAGCGGTCCAATGAAATTCTATGTTGTGTGAAGAATCAGAAAAGGCATTTGAAAATCAAAGGCCAAGATTCCAAAGAAGTCTGACTTTACCAAAAGCATTAAAAGTCCATTAGCATGGTGAATATGCACCCTGGGTGCATAAAGGTATTTGTTGTGAAAGTAATTTAAGGTCCTCCAGATTTGTTGAATTTGCACCTAGCAAGCGCAATTCCATCATTTTTTAAAAAAGTTTAAAAAGTTTGGGAGTTCCATTAAGGAAAGAGAGTCCTTTATGATCTGGTCTAAATCATGCACAAAAGGAGATAGAATAGAATTGATTTAAATAAAATAAAAAATGTAGATCCTATGCAAACCTAAAATATGAATTGATTAAAAAACCTCATGTGAACACTCGAGCACAAGTGATGACATTCTAAAGAATTCAGATACATTACCATGCCAAAAGAGAAATTTATTCAAGTATCTCAAAACCCAAGTGATACAAGAGAAATTTGTTCAAGTAAACCCTCAAGAGAAATTTCATCAAGGATCTTGCATTGAACTAAATTAGCCACCTTAAGTGGCGCATTGAAAGGCGACGCGTAAGATCTATTTTAGATTTCTATTTAAAGATGTGAAATAAATGTAGGAGTGCATGGTTTTAGTTTAGTTTTGAATATTTAGTTGTAAAATTAAATTGGTATTATATTAGATAATAAGTGTTCTTAATTAGTATTCATATATTCAAATTTTCAAAATAAGTGTAAAGGTTTTAATTTAAGTTAATTTGTAGATTATAACATTTAAAGTGTAGGTTGTGTACATGGACTCTTGTAATGTGAGATCAATTTGGTATAGTGCAATTTTTTTTATTTTAGATATGTAGGCAAATCTTCTTTATTTCAATGTGTAAATGACAATATAATGTGGATTGAGTTATTATTTAAGGGTTTTAGTTTTTTCTCTTTATTGTTTGTATTTGTGATTTTTTAGTTAATACTTTTTGTATAAAAAATTATGTAGTGAATTTGTTTATGTGTGGCTAATGTTCTATAAGAAATCTAAATGTTATGAAAAAAAATGCATTAGATGTTTAAATTGGTATTTAAGTTATTTGTAAATATGAGTTGTGATTAAAAGTTGTCATTGTTAAAAATTTCGTAAAGTTGTTATTTTATGTGTTGAGAATCAAATAGATAGGTTTTAAAATGAAGTACGTAGGTTATAGTCAAATGATTTATTGAATATCTACCTAATTGTTGTAGACATTATTCAACAATGATGATATTGCTAATGTCTAGAATAGACAAAGTTGCTTGGAATGGCATGGGACATAGTAGATTGGTAGATTTATTTTAATTTATACATGACTATTGTGCGGATTGTATTTCTTTGGTTCTTGATTAGTTACCTATTTGTACAAGTTGACATTCCCTCTTGTTTGGCTTTTATTTTTCAAAGAAATTAATTAACCTAATTTACCATGTTTATATTTTCAAAAGCAATATGCATGAATCATTATATTAAAAAAAGTCCAATTAAATTTATATAATTAACTTTTATAAATGGTTTAAGTAATAGATAATGTAGAGACATGTTTTTGTAAAATATAAGATGCATTGTTATTTTGCTTTTTTATGTGAGAAAAATTCAAACGAGGGAGTTTTTCAAAAATTGTGAAGGGTTTCTTATATTTTTAGATGGAATTTGTGAATGTGGCTGCATTTGTCATGTGTATATTGGTAACAATTATATCAATGCTAGCATATTTGGTAGATAAAATCTTTTAAAGATGTAGAAAGAGAATGGATAGAGATGAAATAATTCTATTAAAATGGTGGATCTACATATTAAGTATGGTAACATTGTGAGCTTGCTAATACCACTTGATAGTATGCTAATAAACATACCTTGTGTCAACTATGATATTGATACCATGATTCAACTATGTAGTTTTTGAGTCAAACTCATTGATCCATGTTTCATGAGTAGTGGTTCAGAAGAACCCATCTCTCATGAGAATGAATAGAACACTTAACACTCATTGCACCTAGGTGTTGCTCACAGAGGTAAAGCACCACTACCTCCTAGGAGGTCACCCATCCTAGTACTACTCCAACTCAAGCATGCTTAACCCCAAAATTACCTTCAAGATTGATGAAGGGTGCTCCCCTTAATACCACAAACACATAACAGATATAGAGAAACAACAACAATATGCAAGAACATAAAATTGGCTTCTTATTATCTCCACAAATGTGGAATTACAAACTTTCAGAATTACAATATGCAAAGCCACATGGGCATTCCCTTACAATATTCTGTAGGAAAAAGCCTCGAACTATTACCCAGATCTACTACCCAAAACTATTCTGAACTGCCTAAGACAATAATACAGCCTTCCTTATATAGGCAATTTTCCACCACCTGGGAAGGTTCCAAAATTTTAGCCAATAAGGCCGACCAAACTTATAATTATTTTATTTTACATTTCATTACATCATAGTCGGCTCAAGATAACCTTGAAACCCGAATAGAAATTTTGAAGAAAATTATTTTCCGCCATTTCAAGTGGCCCAACTTTTGAAGACCATAAGTCATCACCAGTTGACCTGATCGGCTATTATAACCCCATTTCAGAAATGCCACGAAGAGCTCTACAAGCTTGACTGGTGCATGCGCCTGTCACCCAAATTTTTGACCTCATCCAGGGCCTCTAAAGCCTTCAAAATTGAGTTCAAAGTTTCTGTACCCTGCTGCCAATACCGAAAATCTTCAATATCTTCCAATATACACTTGATCTGGCAATGAAACTTTACTGGCAGACTTATATGACCAAAATGAACCTCCAAGAAAGAAATCAAATCATTCTAAGCACATACAAAAATTACCAAAAATAGTAACTTTCCATAAATAGCAGCTCTGCACAAAATAGCCCTTATTGAATATAAAAATAGAAATTTTTTTTTTTTGGGTGATGCAAGATTGCTCTTACACCCAGGATGCTCCTGCATCAGACACCCAGGGTAATTTGAGAAGTGACCCTATCACGACTCAGGTGTGCAGAGGAAAACCAAGATGGTTAACCTCCTCCTTTGTTAGCCATGATGAATTTTTTTGACCAAATAATCTTCATATGTCCTATTCCTTGTGCTTCTGCCAACACGACTGTCCAGTATGTCTTCAATCTCCTTGATATCTGAACTAGTTGCTGGAATACTCCACTGTGCTGCTACAACCTCATCTTGAACACCTCCTTCATGATACTCTGTCAAATCTGAAATGTTAAACACTAGTGAAATATTCAGCTCACTAGGCAATTCTACCTCATATGCATTTCTTGAATCATGCTTCTTCAATATCTTACATGGTCCAAACTTCTTCATTTTCAGCTTGTTATATGTACCAACCGGAAACTACTCCTTCCGCAAATGAACCATGACTTCATCACCAACCTAAAATTCCTTATATCTCCTTTTCTCATTTGCCTTAGCCTTATACTGTGCGTTCATCTTGGTAATATGCTTCCTCACCTCCCCATGGATGTTCTTCAAGTGTTCTGTAAAATCCTCAGCTTCAGCACTACTTATTTCTCCTTTATCTATCTTCCTCAATTCAAATGCATTTCTTAGACTACTTCCATATACAATCTAGAATGGTGATTTACCAGTGCTCCTATTGACAAAATTATTGTATGCAAATTCCGCTTGTGGTAAAATCAAATCCCATCCTGTTGGCTTATCTCCAACGAAACATCTCAGCAAATTTCCCAAACTCCTATTCACCACCTCTATCTATCCATCAGTCTATGGATGATGTGATGAACTGAACTTCAAATCTATCTTCAACTTCTTCCATAATGTACGCTAAAAATATCCAACAAACTTACTGTCCCGATCTGAAACTATGGTCTTTGGCAAACCATGAAGTCTCACTACTTCTCTGAAAATAATTCTGCTACATGAATAGCATCATTAGTCTTCTTGCAGGGAATGAAATGTGCCATCTTTGAAAATTTGTCAACCACCACAAAAATTGAATCATGTCCCCGCTGAGTTCTCAGTAAACCAAGAACAAAGTCCATACTGATATCCTCCCAAGGCTTCTCTGGTACAGGTAGTGGCTGATACAACCCTGTATTCTGCTTCACTCCTTTCGCCATCTGACATACTCTACAACTCTGTACAAACTTCTTCACATCTTTTTGTAACTGTGGCCAATAATAATTCTCACTAACCAAACCAAGGGTTTTATCATGACCAAAATGTCCAGCCAATCCTCCACTATGCTTCTCCTTGATGAGATTCTCCCTCATAGAACTTCATGGAATGCACAACTGACTTCCTCTGAATAGCATATCATCCTGGATGATGAAATCCAACCATTTTGTCCTGTCTAGAGTAACAGGTTCTGTACAAGCTTTCCAAGCTTCACCAAAATCAAGATCCTCTGGATACAAATTCTTGAGTTCCTTGAACCCAACCACTTCAATCTGCATTTCTATCAGCAATAGTTTCCTTCTGCTAAGAGCATCTGCAAGCCTATTAGACTTTTCATTCCTGTGTTTCAAAACAAATGTATAACTTTGCAAAAAATGAACCCATTTCAAATGCCTTTGATTCAATTTTCCTTGACTATTCAAATATTACAAAGCTTGATGATCAGTATACAAAACAAACTCCTTAGGAAGCAAATAATGTCTCCACTTCTTTAATGCCTGAACTATAGCATAAAATTCCTGATCATAAATAGAATATTTCCTCTTGGCATCATTTAACTTCTCACTGAAATAAGCAACAGGTTTACCTTCTTGGCTCATAACAACTCCTATTACAGTACCACTAGCATCACAATCTACTTGAGTGTGCAGATAAGGCAATACCCGCCTGAGTGAATGTGGAGCTCAAAGAAGAAGGAGGATTTCTCTCTATCCTCATTAATTGGTTTGTTTTCCTTGTCAAACTTGAGTGTCTAACTGAGATCTAAGCCCAACTATCTATTTCAAGTTTGGTCCTACAAGGAGAAGAACCAACACTGCACATTCCCACACCTTAGATTTAATCAAAAAAGTGTGATAAATTTTGAGTTGTTGATCTTGGAAAATATGATTGACTTTTAATTAGTACGCAATTTGCAAAAGAACACAATTTTTTCATATTGGAGAGACAAGAACAATAACACCTGTGCAGAAAATTCACATTGTTGTCTACTGTGCACTTGCACACTTAACATTTTTCACACCTTATATTTAATTGCACAAGCAAGATGAGATCTAAGTGATTGATCTTTGTGAACATGATCAACATTTAAATCTCATGGGTGTGAAAACAAATAACATTTTCACATCAGAGAGATGAGAACAATATCACTCAATACAAAAATACACAATATTTTCCACCATGCACATATGTTCTTTACATTACTGATTTAGAATATAATTTTCTTCAATAGAAGAGTCCTTGGAACTATAAGATCTAGTAAGGGTTCTATATTACTTGAGATAAATTTTATAAAAAAAAATTTTGAAAAATTTTATAACTGTATTTTTATCATAATGATCAAATTCAAAAAAGTGGTAGTAAACAATGACAAAGAAATAAAATTTCATTTGAATAAAAAATATATTTACCCTAACCCTAACCATAATCCTAACTCAAAGCCTTACTCTAATTCTAACCATTATTTAAACCCTAACTAAAATTGTAATTCTAAACTAAACCCTAATACTAGCCTTACCCAAAACCCTTATCCAGAACATATACCTAGGTATATTTCTAACCCTTAACCTTTTCCTCCATCTTAAATATTTAATCACACAAGAATGATTAAAACTAAGTCGTTGATCTTAGAGAAGATGAGCACTACTTAAATCTATTGAAAATGAGGTAAATAAGACCCACAATGTAGAAAACACATGATATTTTTGACCACGCACTTGCGCACTTAACATTTTGGACATCTTAGATTTAATCACAAAGGAATGAGGAAATTTTGACCATTGATCTTCAATGAAAAAACACAGACAATATTTTCCATCTCATGCACCTGCCACTTAAAATTACATGCTACTTAGATTTAATTACGCAAGTGTGATAAAATCTAAGTTGTTGAAATCACACAGGTTGAAAACACACAACATTTTCACATTGGGGAATCAAGAATAATGTTACCCAGATGGAAGCCAGCAACACAACATTGCATATTAGGATGGGCCTAAAATATCCTAGCGATCAGTCAAGTTACAATGATGGCAAAAAAATAACATCTCTGCATTGGCAAAGCAAGAATTGTATTACCTAGATGGATGCTATTGACACAATATTTCCCATTGCAATGGGCCTAAACTCTCCCAAGGATTAGCCAAGTTACACTGATAGTGAAAATACACAATTTTTTTGACCTTCCTATCAAACAACATAGGTAAAAATATTACAGGTGCCAAAAAACACAATATTATCAATAAGATGGTTGAAAACACACACAACAGATCAAAGAAGAGGATTGTTGCTTAAATCCTTTGAAAATACTATAGCTAAGACCCTTGATGCAAAAAACACATGATGTTTTTGACTGTGCACTTAACATTTTGCACATCTTAGATTTAATCATGCAAGCATGATGAAATTAGTGTTAGTCCATTTTCCTATCAATGCAAAATCCTATGAAAATAGCCTTTTCCCTATAAGCTTTGTTAAGATGTCCCGCCCTGCTGCAAGCTTGTTTTAATGTGTGATGAAAATCCATAGTGTTTCATGGTTTGCACTCTTAGCCCTATGTTCTTCCATGTGTCACCTTGCTTAAGCTCTGATCACATCTCTTAATTCACAAAACCCAGGGAGATATTCAAGTTTTAAGGTTTGCAGGAAACAATTTAAAAATCTACCTAAGTGTCGAAAACCCACAATGTTTTTAAAAACCCATGATGTTTTCGGTCTCCCTGCTACCTTTGGGTCTGCATGAAAACCCTGGATGTTTTCGATCCTTCACCATTGTAAAAACTTTGGATGTTTTTGACCTCACTTTTCTTCCCTTTTGTTGGCATTCCTTGTTCATCGGTCTTAATTGCACAAGTGCGATCAGTTGGTGGGACCTTTTCCTTCCCAAGGGGTTAAACTTCAGTAAGATCTCATGGTTGTCATTATACTACTAGGGAAAGTTGCTCATTTTTTAAGATCATAGTATAGCAACAACTATTGATCTTCTTTAGTGATGCAATGGATAGTGGGACCGCTGTCAGAGGATGCTGAGGTGGTAGAGTTCTATTGGATGCAGAGCGGTGATGTGGTGAAGTTTCCAATCGCGGGCCTAATTGTCAGATCCCTTTGATCTTATGGCTGTCACATGACTGTAAGGAATATTCTTTCCCCTTGCGATCATGTGACAACCATTTGATCTTCCAATGATTCAAAAGGGCAACAGTGCGGTGGGTCTGGTTCTCAGTTTGTTGTGACATGTGCACTTTTCATTGGTCAGGGAGTAGTGACTTGGTTTTTTGTCAGTGGGGCCAGTGTTTTCAGTGACATGGGCATTCCTGATTGGCTGGCGAGTGACAGGGTGGCATTGACATGGAGGCTTTTCATGTGTTCGCATAGCCCAATTTTTGGCTATGTGATCATGCGACCACTGCTGGTGTCACGGCTGCAGAGTTGGGTGGGTCCACAGTGCCTGTGTTGCTGACGTGCTAGTTTTTGATTGGTTGTTGATTTTTTGAGGGGCCCCCGACTATTGTGAGGTTAAATATGACCACCCAATTTGCCGGGAAAGGGAAGAGATCTACGGCCATATTTTAAATTTTTCTGACTTGACCGTTGGAATTCAAATTCAAACTTGCAGATGGTTTTCATGACAGGAGGTACCCAAAATTTATGGTTTTTTGGTCATTTCTTGATCTGGTTGGTGGCATCGATTGTTGCAGTGTGGTCCAGTGAGTTGGGTGATTGCTTGCAGATGTTTTTTCATGTGGGGGAGGATAGTTTTTGTTGGCTCGAGGTGTTTTGATGGTCTGGTCAGACTATTATTCATGATGAATTTGTGATCCTGGGTAGAGATTTGGAGATTTTATCTTTCTTTTGGATCATTCTTATTTCTGATAGATTGGTGCTAGTTTTCCCTCCAGTGAGTTTTCAGATTTAGCTATTGTAAGACTAACCCTAGTCACCCTAAGCTTCATGCAATCTCTTTGAGATTCCCAAGGTGGCTAGTGGTATAAATTTTTTATTTTTTGATTGAGTAAGGGTTTGAATTTGGGATCAGTCCAGAGGTTCTAATTTTGATTGGTTCCAGGGGTTTATAGCAGGGTTGTATCACATTACATGTAAGTTGAATAGAATTTCTGGAAGTCTTTTATAGGTTATTGAAGTGGTTTGATCTCTGTCCTACTTTGATCATGTACATGACTCATCATACTTAATATAGTTGTTTCATGTTTACAAGTCTCTCCTTGGTGTCATTAATGTGAGTTTTGGATTTTCTAATCCATTGCATAGGGTTACCTTGGCATATGTTCTTGTCTTTAGTTCTTGATCTAGGATCAAGTGAAATTTACTTTAGAAGGGACATAGATTCATCTTGGTTGTCTATAGAAGGATCTTATAAGTAGTGGATGGGTTGAAACATTTATATTTATGGCTATGAGTCTTTGACAATAGTTGGTTCATGTTTCATTATTTGTATGTGAGGTCTGCCCAATGGATAATGGCAATGATCAAGGATTGGAACATTTAGTTGAGACCAATGTTTGATTGGCTCTTGTCTACCTTCCCTATCCTCATTAATCAAAGCCCCTTTTAAGTTTTAAGTATTGTTATTGGTAATAATACCCTTCACAAGGCCATTTTATACCCAATAGCAATTTAGATTCAATGAATGTTTGGTTAACATATAGTAGTCTCTTGCTATCATTTACTTTGTTTAATCTAGTCCAAAGTCCTAAAATGCTATAAGTTATTGGATTAGGTACACCCGCCATGGTTTTGCAGAGCCAGAAGTGAAGATGGCAGTCTTGTCCCTATAGTTGGTCCAGTTGTCTTGCAGAGCTTTCACACTTGGAGCTAACCACTCCTAACATCAGTCTCAAGGCATATTGGCAGCCCTAGATGGCATAAGCATTTTCAAACACTAACAAGATGGTGACTCTGCTGGGGAGAACAACAATGAAGAAGTATATCTATTAAGATCTTTGGTTGGGCTTGTGTTGTTATATTCAAAATCTTTTATTGACCAGATTGATTTGCCCATCCGTGTCACCAATAAGATGGAGAATCTGTTGGGGAGACACTAGAAAGAATTAGATGAACAAACAAGTATTTGCTAAATTTTCTCACCTAGTTGTGAGTGGTGGCTCTGATTTTTCTCTATTTGATCAGTGCAGTTTTTGATAAGAAATGAACCCTATGAAGTTTTGTGTATTGATTGGAAGAAGATACAAAATCAGTGCAATATTTTCCTCTGCAAGGAGGTGGGGACTCTAAAAGAAAAGAACTTTATGGAGCTCCATGGTGAGCTCTAGATCTTCCTTGCTTTCCACTCAATAGGTTTCATGCTGCAAAAATTTCAGGTATTCTTTTGTTGAAAATGTTTCCCTATCAAGTGTGTAGCACTGTTGTAAAGGGATAAGTGGTGGGTAGTTCCTTATGGAGGAATATAGCCCCTTTTGTTTTGATGGCATGGAAGGTTCCCCTAATAAGTTCCTTACTAAGGATGGGTATGAGGAAAATAATGAAGAGCAGACACAAGAAACTAGTGTCTCCGTTGATCCCATTATGAGTGATACTTACTATGAGAATCTTCTCATCAAGATTGCTACTCTTAAGAAGAAGATTGCAGAGAGAAATGTTGAGATCTGGCAGTTAGAGGAGGACAAGAGATTGCTAGGACTGGTGGTTCCTTATGATGATCATGAGGAGGCCAGTGTCTCTGATGTTGAGTCTCGTTATGTAGAAAATGTTGATTATGAAGCTGATGTTGAGGTCAATGCATATGAGAGTGTTGAAGATGAATCTGAGGTTGATAGTATTTCCTTTTTGTCTGCAGATTGTTCTTCTATCCGATGTCAGGATTCTTGCTTCTTGTCCCAGTTTGATGATGTTCTGTGTGAAGAGGAGATTATTGGATATAATGCAGATGATGATTCCTGCATAGATTTCTTCACACAAAATGATCAAAGGCTAGAAATGTGTATCCTTGTTCCTAACAGGGATGATATTTGTAGCATTGAGGGTGAGGCTAAGGGAGATGATATCAAAGCCCAAAGTCCATTAAGTAGTAAAAAGATATCAACACTCTTGGCTGGTGAATTCCAAAGGTATGCACCTTGTGTGGACTTTAATTTGTAGCTCCCCTATGATATAGTCTTTGACACTGATAATGAGGCTAGTGTTCAGAGTGATCTTGATGACCCATGTATATAGAATTCCCCCTCTGGTAGTGACTCTGTAGAAGAAGAGGTTGAAGACCATAACATTGTGTTTTCCTCTTATGAGGATTATTGTGATGAGCAAGTTTCTTGTTCATTTTCTGCTCCTTCTACCAGATATGATAGTGAAGAAGACCTTCACTTGGTTCATGATGCAGTCAGTGAAGACATCATGGAGGAACCAGGTTGCTCAGTGGCTGAAGTAATACATGAAGGTAAACTAGAGGATTCAAGTCTTTTTCAGTCAGGTAACTCTGATGTAATGCACGATGCTCGGTATGTTTCATTTTCTGATGCATTAATAGATCACATTTTTGTTTCCAATCATTAGGAAGCATTAGATGGTGTCCCATACTTCTTGGAGTATGAAGATAGTCATGACTGGAAGAACATGGGTAGTGACCAGCATAGTTTCATTCTTTAGCCCATGGTTATTCACATATGTTTGAAGTAGAATGGTAAAGAATTTTTTAGACTGGGGTCACATATGTGGATGAAAACCAGATTTTTCATGCAGGAGGGTCTATGATTTTATTTTGGTGGCCTGGGACCATCAAGTAAATTTGTAAAGTTTTGATCTTGTAAATTTTGTAAATATTCTTCCCTTTTTGTTGTGTGTTTCCCTTCCTGTTTTCTTGGTTAGGTTGCCAGTTTTTGTGGTTCCCTATTTTTGTCCTATGGGTGGTCTATTCTTCCCAGAGATTTAAGGTCCTCATTGTATCTACAAGAGATACATGTCCCCAACTAGAGCCACTGTTAGTCCATTTTTTTGTCAATGCAAAATCTTGTGAAAATGTCCTTTTCCCTGCAAGCTTTGTTAAGATGTCCCGCCCTCCTGCAAGCTTGTTTTAATGTGTGATGAAAATCCATAGTGTTTCATGGTTTGCACTCTTAGCTCTATGTTCTTCCATGTGTCACCTTGCTTCAGCTCTGATCACATTTCTTAATTCACAAAACCCAGGGAGATATTCAAGTTTTAAGGTCTGCAGGAAACTATTTCAAAATCTGCCTAAGTGTCAAAAACCCACAATGTTTTTGAAAACCCATGATGTTTTCGGTCTCCCTACTACCTTTGGGTCTGCGTGAAAACCTTGGATGTTTTTTATCCTTCACCGTTGTAAAAAATTTGGATGTTTTTGACCTCACTTTTCTTCTCTTTTGCTGGCATTCCTTGTTCATCGGTCTTAACTACGCAAGTGTGATCAGTTGGTGGGACCTTTTCCTTCCCAAGCAGTTAAACTTTAGTAAGATCTTGCGGTTGTCATTATACCACTAGGGAAAGCTGCTCATTTTTTAAGATCATGGTATAGTGACAATCGTCAATCTTCTTTGGTGATGCAATGGACCGTGTGATCACTGTCAAAGGATGCTGAGGTGGTAGAGTTCTATTAGATGTAGAGCGGTGATGTGGTGAAGTTTCCAGTCATGGATCCAGTTGTTAGATCCCTTTGATCTTACAGCTATCACATGACTACAAGGAATATTCTTTCCCTTGCTATCATGTGACAACTATCCGATCTTCCAGTGATTCAAAAGGGCAATAGTGCGGTGGGTCTAGTTCTTAGTTCATTACGATGTGTGCACTTTTCATTGGTTGGGGAGTAGTGACTTGGTTTTTTGTCAGTGCGGCCAGTGTTTTTAGTGACATGGGCATTCTTGATTGGCTGGCAGGTGACAGGGTGGCATTGACATGGAGGCTTGTCGCGTGTTTGCATAGCCCAATTTTTGGCTATGCAATCATGCGACCACTGCTGGCATCGTAGTTGCAGAGTTGGATGGGTCCACAGTGCCTGTGTTGCTGACGTGCTAGTTTTTGATTGGTTGTTGACTTTTTGAGGGGCCTGTGACTATTGTGAGGTTAAATATGACCAGCTAATTTGTTGGGAAAGGGAAGAGATCTACGACCACATTTTAAATTTTTCTGACTTGACTGTTGGAATTTAAATTCAAACTTGCAGATGGTTTTCACGATAGGAGGTACCCATAGTTTATGGTTTTCTGGTCATTTCTTGATCTAGTTGGTGGCATCGATTATTGCAGTGTGGTCCAATGAGCTGGGTGATTGCTTGCAGATGTTTTGTCATGTGGGGGAGGATTGTTTTTGTTGGCTCGAGGTGTTTTGATGGTCTGGTCAGACTGTTATTCATGATGAATTTGTGATCCTAGGTACAGATTTGAAGATTTTATCTTTCTTGTGGATCATTCTTGTTTTTGACAGATTGGTGCTAGTTTTCCCTCCAGTGAGTTTTTAGATTTAGCTATTGTAACCCTAACCCTAGTCACCCTAAGCTTCATGCAATCTCTTTGAGATTCCCAAGGTGGCTAGTGATATAAATTTTTTATTTTTTGACTGAGTAAGGGTTTGAATTTGGGATCAGTCCAGAGGTTCTGATTTCGATTGGTTCCAGGGATTTGTAGCAGGGTTGTATCACATTGCATGTAAGCTTAATAGAATTTTTGGAAGTCTTTTGTAGGTTATTGAAGTGGTTTGATCTCTTTCCTACTTTGATCATGTACATGACTCATCATACTTAATATAACTATTTCATGTTTACAAGTCTCTCCTTGGCGTCATTCATGTGAGTTTTGGATTTTCTGATCCATTGCATAGGGTTACCTTTGCATATGTTCTTGTCTTTAGTTCTTGATCTAGGATCAAGTGAAATTTACTTTAGAAGGGACATAGATTCATCTTGGTTGTCTACAGAAGGATCTTATAAGTAGTGGATGGGCTGGAATGTTTATATTTATGGCTATGAGTCTTTGACAATAGTTGGTTCATGTTTCATTATTTGTATGTGAGGTCTGCCCAATGGATAATGGCACTGATCAAGGATTAGTACATTTAGTTGAGTCCAATGTCTGATTGGCTCTTTTATACCTTCCCTATCCTCATTAATCAAAACCCCTTTTAAGTTTTAAGTATTGTTATTGGTAGTAATACCCTTCACAAGGCCATTTTATACCCAATAGCAATTGAGATTCAATGAATGTATGGTTAACATTTATTAGTCTCTTTCTATCATCTGCTTTGTTTAATCTATTCCAAATTCCTAAAATGCCATAATTTAGTGGATTAGGTGCACCCACCATGGTTTTTCAGAGCTAGAAGTGAAGAGGGCAGTCTTGTCCCTATAGTTGGTCCAGTTGTCTTGCAGAGCTTTCACACTTGGAGCTAACCACTCCTAACATCAGTCTCAAGGCATATTGGAAGCCCTAGATGGAATAAGTATTTTCAAACACTAAAAATTAGGTTGGTTGATCTTTGACTGTAAAAACACACAACATTTTCCATCCTACACACTTGTGTCCTTAACATTTTGTACTCCTTGGATGTAATCGTACAACTGCAATAAAATCTAAGCTGTTAAAATTGCATAGGTTGAAAATAAACAATATTTTTGTAATGGGGAAACAAGAATAATGTTAACCCAATGGAAGTTATTGGTGTAATATTTCCAATTGAGATGTGCCTAAATTATCTCAGTGATTAGCCAAGTTATGTTGATGGATAAAATACACCACATTTTTACATCAGTGAAACAATAGTCATGTTATGTAGATGGAAGCTATCAACATAAAATTTCCTATTGGAATGGGCCTAAAACCTCATAGATCATTCAAGTAATATAGATGGAGAAAACACACAATGCTTTAAGCCTAGTTGTGAAGTAAAAAGAACAAAGCACACTTCTTGTGTCGAAAACTTCTAGAACTTAGGCCATGAAAGGTATCTTTGATCGGTTATTGGTAATGGACTAAAGGTGGAAATATTAGCCAATATTTACCAAAATGATGAGTGATAGGGTGTTTATTTAACTCACATATTTTAGGATTCAAAATTAAGCTAGGATCAACACAAGATCTATTTTCCTGCCAAAACCCTAACCTTAACCATAATACTAACCTTAATCAAAGCCTTAATTTTAACCACAATACTAACCATGATGAAAACCCTTAATTTAACCATTATCCTAATCCTATGATCTTAATTCTACCCCAAAATCCTAATCCTAAACCCCAACCCTAATCCTAAACCCTAATTATAATACTAGTCCCTAGTTGTAAACCTTAACCCTAATCCTAAAATATTATTCTACCCCTAATCCTAATTTTTATCCTAATCTTGATCTTGGTTCTAACCCTAACCCTAAACTTTATCTCTAATTTAAATATTATGTTTTGGAGTACACTATATTTTAAAACATATGTTCCACAATACAATTGATGTTCGTTCAACAATAGTCCAAGGTAGGCTTGAAACTTTGAATGAACATCCAAAAAGGGAATGTGGAACATGTGTGATCCCACTTCATAAGTGTGTGAGAAATTATTACATATTCATGTAAGAGGTTTCTAAAACAATGAGTACATGTATCAATTGTATAAATTGAAACAAAACAATAAAATGACAAACTAGTATTTTAAGTTTGAATAAGTCACTCACTTGGAAGAAGATTTGATAAATAGTTTTACAATGACTCTATTTACATGAACATGGCCCTTAAAAGAGAAAATTAGTGAAAAATATATGTACTATGAGAATCCCAAATAGTAGGCTCTATTAGGTACTCATATACAAATTAATCTAAAATAAAAAGGTAGAAAACCCAACTTGATAAAAATACTCTACATAAGAGAAATGATGAAAACACAATGAAATTTAGAATATTGTTGAAGATAAGTGATAGAATAGACTTCCAAGGACTATTTCTTTCACAATATCAAGAATTTTCTCCAATAGGAAAGAAAGAAGAGATCATGCAACCCCCCCAAAAATGAGAAGGAATGAACTTCATGTGAAGATATGTTTCCTCCTAATACTCATATATAATGTAAACCAGACAACCTACTCTTAAGATTATGTTTATAGTTCTATCATATTATCAACACTATATGTTAAAGAGGATCCACAAAGATGAAACAAAATTAATCCCCTTGGGAAGAAATTACACTACAAATATTTGTAATCTGACTTATGATCCTTGATAGGAAGATGTATGAAGTAACATGAAGGTATGAAAATGTGAAGGTATTTTAATGATACACATTATTTTATGAGTAATCTTATGTCTATGATAGATTTTAAATGAGCTCCAAATAACACTTTGTTAGATTGTGATTGTTGATGTCTTGGATTACAAACTATAGGATTTTTAAGAATGCATAGATCATAATGATATTATGATAAATGGAAAAATGTGAACCTGATACTCTTGAACATGATGATGATTGAGTTATATTAAATTCATGAATATATATAAAATCTAGCAATGAGATGATAATAGTTTTGATGTGATCATCATCATATAAAAGATTGATGTGGTCAATCATTTCATCCAAGTATAAAATGTGGGACTCTACGAATAAAAATATGGTATATTGTAGAATTCATCCGAATGTGGTAGATCTAGGACTAAAATATTAATGACCTAGTGGTGTGAATCATTGGAATCTTTTGAGATATCAACTTTGAAAGTATATGTAGAAATAGATCTTGAGATCTTGGATAGAAGTTGGAATATATTGGGTGAGATATTCGATATAAGTTAGAAGTTGGAAGTTTAAATTATAGTTACAATGAAAGATAAAAATATCATATGAGAGACTTTATGGCATGTACTCGGGCCACTTGTGACATTGGAACTACTCCTTGTGTGAAAAAAATTCAACTTGCGAAAGTTAAAATGAGCTAATGGCCACATAGGATACCATTCCAAGGGCCAATTTGAAAGGTTTAATCAGTAGAATGATTTATGAATTTGAGGCATATAAAAGACTTGTAGTGAGAATGGTGCAAATAAGTCATGTGTGGAAGCTTAAGAGATCTCAAGGATTAGCTAGAGGGTAAAGGTGAATTGCAAATTGTTATATGAATACCTAGAAAAAAGAAAAAATTATTATTCATCTTTTATTGTTGTAGGTTTGTGAATTAATTTTATTTTTCATAATAGGTTAAGACACATGTTGTGTTGTTGAATTTTCTAAATCTTAATTCACGGCTGATAAGATGTATTTACTTTTTCTCATTTGTTGTTATCTCAAAAAAATGGTTGGATATCCAAACATTTTTTCATGTTTAATTCATGAATTTTATGGATGAAGTATCATGATAATGAGTGTTATATGAGTGTCAGTGCTAATTTTGATAATGGATTTAAAGTGAAGCTAATGAATGGATCAAGTAATGTGTTCTACATCATATTTTTGGTGACACAAATAGTTTACTAATTCATGAACTATTAAATAGAAGGTGATTATATCCAACCATTTATTTCATTTAAGATCAAATGAATAAAAACCAAATCTTACTAACCATAAACTAAGCTTTTCAAGTTTGAAAAATAAAATTCATATTCCAACTACCACTTCATATATAAAATGAAATATTATCACAAGTGTACTATAACATAAAATTAGAAATATAGTTTTATTGGGGTGAATATACCTTTGTTATCTAATGAGGAATTCTATGACACCCAACCATTCATTTGAGATAACTTCAAATGAGTAGAAAAATATATCCTACAAACCATGAACTAAGCTCTCCCAAGTTTTAAAATGCAATGTATAATGTAATATGCAACATCATGTTTACAAACATAGCTCATGGTTTGTAAGATATACACTTTTTTACCCATCTGAAGTTATCTAAAGTTTAACATATGATATCAGAACTTTCTAAAACCCCAATCTTAATCACTATACTAACCCTAATCAAAACACTAACCTTAACCATAATACTAACCATGATGTAAACCATTACCCTAAGCATTATCATTATCCTATGATATTAACCCTAACCCTAAATCATAGTTCTAATCAAAATCTTAAACTATACCCCTTATTACAAACCCAAATTATAATGCTAATCCCAAGTCATAAAATCTAACCCTAGTCCTAAACCATTATCCTAACTCTTATCATAAAAAAATATCCTAACCATAATCCTAACTATAACCATAACCCTGATCCCGATTCTAACAATAACCCTATACCTTATCCCTAATCCAAATACTATTCTAATAAAAATCCTAAATCTTAACCCTAATCATTACACTAATAATAATAAAAATCATAATCCCTAAACCCTAACCCTAACCCAAACTCTTACTCTAATCCTAATCAAAACCCTAGATGCTAAACCTAATCGAAACCCTAATCCTAATCAAAATCCTAATCCTAATCAAAACCTTAAACCCTAATTCTTAAAATCAATCCTAAAGCCTAATCCTAATCTTAACAACTAACCCTAAACACAAATATTAATCTAAAAGCCTTATCCTAATCCAAAGTTTTACCCTAATCATAATTATAACCCTAAAACCATAATCCAAACCATAATTATAACCCTAAAACCTAATACTAACCTTAACCCTAATTCTAATCTTATCCCTATCTTTAAACCTAATTCTAATCCTAACCATAACCATGACCTTATCCCTAACCCTAACTATAAGCTTAAACTTAACCCTAACAGTAGCCCTAGTTTTAATCAAAATAAAAATTGTGACCCTAAACATAATACTAACTATGATGTAAATTATTTCCCTAACCATAATCATCACACTAACCATAATTAAAACTATAAATCCAACCCTAATTCTAATCTTCAACCCTAAACCTTGATCCTTGTCATAAACCATAAACCTAATCTCTAATTCTAACCATATAGTCCAAGCCTAACCCTAAACCTTAATTCTAACTCTAAACCATAAACCATAACTCTAAATGTAATACTAAGCATGATGTAAACCCTAACCCTAACACTAATCCCTTCCTAAATCTCTGACCCTAATGACCATAATACTAACCATTATGTAAATTCTTACCCTAACCATAACCCCAACCATAACCATAATCCCCAATCCCTATAAAAACCCTATAGTACTAAATATGATGTGAAGAATTTAAAATGTAAAGGGTATGCCAAAACACATAGATATTTACCAATGCCAATCCACTTCCAAGAGAAATAATCCATATAAAAATGCTTGAGAATTAATTATTGGTGATGAAACCATAGATTATTTTATAACTACATATTAGAGATGGAAGAAAGACAATAAAATATTACACTGTTGAAAGACATGAATAGCATTATCTTTCTTTTCTAGGAGGGAGAGAAAAAAAGTCACCAGGAAAATGACTATTGAAAATCTACAGAAAGGAGTTGGTTAAAAAAATACAAGTTGAGTACTTGTGAAGGATATTATTAATTTTTGTTAATGTTCTTCAACTTAATCAACATCCTACTTTTTAAACTTCATAATATCATGTTTCACAGTTGCTTTCATAAATCCATATTCATATTCTTCTATGAAAATTTCAATACAGTAATAATTGGACCAATCATCTCCATGATATCGAGATCAAGTTAAAACTTGGATTATATTCACCCATAAATATTTATTGTAGGTTTGAGTTCAAATAAAGATTATATTGTATGAAGGGAATATATCAAATTAATTCTCCTACAATATATAAAAGGTCTAACTGAAGAAGAATATGCCTATCATAGATAAAATATATGAAGCCCTTGACTAGGATCATGATAAAAGTGATCTTATGGGATGCAATGTTTTCATGGTTTTTTATAAACGAGTTTTTCTTTATTTTTCTAACATCATCAGCGCACATGTTAGAAGATGGTGACTATGGAAAAGTGTATAGACAACATTAAAAACTAATAGAAGCCATTGTTTCTATAAAATATTATAATGGGCATGATAAACTAATCAAAACCTTAACCTTAACCATAATATTAACCATGATGTTAACCCTCACCCTAACCATTATTCTAACCCTATAATAATAACCCTAACCATAATTCTGAGTTCTAATCAAAATCCTAAACCCTATCCCTAACTACAAACCCTAATTGTAATGCTAATCCTAAGTCATAAATTCTAACCCTAGTCCTAAACCATTATCCTGACTCTTATCATAAAACATAATCCTAACTATTACCATATCCCTAATCCTGATTCTAACCATAACCCTATACCTTAGCCCTAATCCAAATACTATCCTAACAAAAATCCTAAATCCTAACCCTAATCATAACACTAATAATAATCAAAAGCATTATTCCTAAACCCTAACCCTAACCAAAACTCTTACTCTAATCTTAATCAAAACCCTAAATAATAAACCTAATCAAAACTCTAATCCTAATCAAAACCCTAAACCCTAATTCTTAAAATGAATCCTAAAGCCTAATCCTAATCTTAATAACTAACCCTAATCCTAAATCGTAATCTTAAAGCTTTATTCTAATCATAAATTGTACCTTAACCATATAATTATAACCCTAAAGCCATAATCCTAACCATAATTATAACCCTAAAACCTAATCCTAACCTTAACCCTAATTCTAATCTTATCCCTAGCTTTAAACCTAAACCTAATCTTAACCATAACCATGACCTTATCCCTAACCCTAACTATAAGCTTAAACATAACCATAAAATTAGTCCTAATTTTAATCCAAATGAAAATTGTGACCTTAAGATAATACTAACTATGATGTTAATTATTTCGGTAACCACATTCTTAAATGGTATCCTAACCATAATCCTCACACTAACCCTAATTAAAACTATAAATCCAACCCTAATTTTAATATTAAACCCTAAACCTTTCTCCTTGTCATAAACCATAAACCTAATCCTTGATTCTAACCATATAATCCTAACTATAATCCAAGCCTAACCTTAATCTTTAACTCTAACTCTAAACCATAAACCATAACTCTAAATATATTACTAAGCATGATGTAAACCCTAACCCTAACACTAATCCCTTCCTATAACCTTGACCCTAATGACCATAGTACTAACCATTATGTAAAATCTTACCCTAACCATAATCCTAGCCATAACCCCAACCATAACCCCAATCGCCAACCCCTATCAAAACCCTATAGTACTACATATGATATGAAGAATTTAAAATTTAAAGGGTATGCCTAAACAAACATATATTTATCCATGGTAAATCCACTTCCAAGAGAAAGAATCTATATAAAAATGCTCCAGAATTAATGATAGGTGATGAAACCATAGAGTATTAAATATTATTACATATTAGATATGGAACCAAGAAAAAAAATATTAGAGCGTTGAAAGACATGAATAACAATATCTTGCTCTTCTAGGAGGGAGAGAAAAAAGTCATGAGGAAAATGACTATTGAAATATAGCTAAAATATTTTGTTAAAGAAATATAGGTTGAGTACTCATGAAGGATATTATGAATTTTTCATAATGTTCTTCAAGTTAATCAACACCCTAATTTTTAATCCTCATAAATATGATTTTTTTGTTAAAAATCTAATATGGGAAGTGAGATATGTTAGGAATGGGAACACTGAGAGCAGGGGGGTGAATCAATGTTCACTGTATTTTAACTTTTCACTTTAATCTTTATACTTAACTTTAAATTCTTAAGAACTTAATTAAACATTCACATAAACATGAAACATGAAATCAACACAAGACACCAATATGGTTACAAGGAAACCCAAATAGGTAAAAACCCCAGTGGGAATTGACACCCACTAATATTTTGCACTAGTGTTTTGTTATTCTTGTTAGAAGATCCTTTACCCTATTAGGAGTAGCTTTACAATGCTTTAAGTATAGTAGACCTTGTTAAGGGTCGGAACCTATTAGGGTTCTTTTACAATAATATCTATTAGGGGAGTGGACTCACTATCCTAGAACTCACTGCTCAAATGGTGAAGACTACAACCTTCTGATCTTAGATACGCACTATATCTGCCAGGTGAATTTTCACTGTAACATTGATGTCAGATCAATTCCTTTGATACACTAATGCTTTGACCTCTAGAAAAGCTATAATACAATCTTATGCTATCTTTTCATACTTATACTTTGTTTATCACAACTCTATATCAACTTCCATACCGAATACAATGGGCGCATCTTATATCTATATGCTCATACAAAATAAACAATTAGGTCGGCCCTATAACTAATTACAAACAACACTTCCAAATGAATTGGCTTAAGCGTGCTTACAATTAAACATATAAACATGTAAAAAACCTAAATACAATGGGTGCATAACCTTTACAACATTTCATTATAACCGCAAACCAAAATACTAACTATCATCTCCATGCTCTGTTCTTCACTGGCACACACTGGTTGTGCAACTTTAACTGACTTCAACTTTCTCATCCGTAGATATCTGATTATGCACTCATAGACTAAGCATGAATATAGTCTAACCAAATTAACTTCTAGTGCACATACCATAATTCTTCCATACACACGTGCACTAATGCTCTGAGTTGCAGGAACTTTGTACATTGTCTAGTCTTCAACACTTAGCTGATTTTTTATCTTCTCATCAGGTGCATTGACTCCAAACTGCTATATGTCTTTTTTGCCAAGATGGAAACACTATATCAAGTCATATACCTTATTATAGCCAACTTTCCAACAATCTCCCCCTTTGTCATTGATGGAAACAAAGGAATATGGCCAAGTTGCTAACTATTCCTTAACACAAAAAACTTTTGTCTTCTGTACATTTCTTATACATAATCTTATATCTCCCTATCCATATTATAATCCATATTCTATACACAACTCCCCCTTTGAAATTAATGAAAAAGGTGTACCAAAAAACTATATCTACATATACTCACTGAGGAAAAACATCTAGATATGCTATCTTAAGGTTCTGGATCTCCTTCTTCCAAAAAGTTATCAAAGAGTTAACTATCTAGAGATGGGCACATCATGCATATTGAAGCTTCTCCATCTTCTTCAAATATGTGCTTGGACCTTGATAATAGGTAATCATGGTGGCATCAATCTCCTTTATATTCTGATTGAGAATGTCTAGTGAGAGCACAAGAGCATTCCTCAACTAAGTCTATCTGGACCTTATCTTTTCCATCTCTTTCTCTGCCTTCTCAATTTTGTCCAACTGACCTTGGTAGACATTATTGCACATGTTAAAATTAGTGGATGTTTCTATCACTAAATTCTTTACCTACTCAATCATAGCTTTAGCCTCTTTTATTTTCTTAAAATGGGTATCAATAAGCTTATCCTGATCCATGCAGTCTGCAATGAATTCCCTTCCTTGATCAGCAAATTATTTTAAAGATGCTTGTCCTATCTTGAGTGAATTCAAATATAGTGCAAACTTGTTCATCAACTCATTCAATCTCTTCTCTAGGTACTTCTCTTTTGCAACTTTAGATGCAGATTCTTCAAGGCTTGAAAAATTACTTTTGAACTATGAGATGACTGTACTCACATCATCAACCTAGTGTACCTTGGACACTTTCTTGTCCTCTGGCAATAGACTATTTATAATTTTTAATAACTTCACAAGGAGAGGGTTTCTCATGACTTGTTTCTCCTTTTCCTTCTCCATAGCTAGGATGTTGAACTTAATTAGGTCTTCTTCTCTCCATGAATCCAAACTAGATGTGTTAGGTGTCAAACTTGACAATAATTCTGAGGAGGAAGTGATGGGAATGTTGTCCATCACTTCTAGTTTTACCTTGGCTAGTTCTATAGAAGTTTCATCTTTCTCTTATTCTTTTCTTTCCATCTTATCTTTTTATTCCTTTTCTATTACATTTTCAATCAATACCTCTTCTTGCTGACTAGGAGGTGTGTTGCTACATAAGATTTTAGCTTCTTGTGTGCTCACAAAAGCTTCCTCAAACTTTCCAATTCTATGTCAATGGATGCCATGGCTATCTCAACATTATCAATGATAATGGTGTTGTCCTTGAGTGATTCTGACATGGGCGTAGACTTGTCTGCCTCTATTTATACTTCCACTATAGGCACTGAAACCTAAGGACTTGTAGAATGTACCTTGATGGTCTCTAACCCTTTGATAACCATTTTGGGTACATTAGCTCTGGGTGCAATAGGTGGATACATGTTTCTATCCATAAAAACCTTCTCAAAGGCTTTCTCTATTTCCTTTGCAATTAACTCATAATTCTTATTCATTATATTCAGAGTTCTTGTCTTAGTTCTAAGGTGAGGCTTCACCAAATATAAAAAACAATTTCTTTTCTTCTAGCTCACCTATAGGAAGGGTATCATCAATACTCTTTTCTCTTATCCGTTGATCTTCCTCAATGGCCTATCTCTTTTGGAATTCAAGGATATTCCATACTTTGTTAGGAATCATTGTTTTTAGTTCCAAGACTGTCCTTTTGAACTTGATCATGTGCTTTGTGATCATGCTATGAATCTCTAACTTATCAATTTCACTATACTTGTCATAAAACTTTCCTACTTGATCAATTCTTCCCTCATCAACATTTTGGCACTTAGCACACTAAGACTAGGTTTGAAGCTTACTTCAGGAGATGCTTGGGTGTTCCTTTTGTTTCTTGTGACTCTCGAGGATGGATGACTGGTGCCAACCTCTTTCTTCCTCTTTGCTATGGTCTTATAGTCCAGAGGAGCAATAGGATCACTGGATTCATTAGGCATAGAAGGAGTATCATCAGTTATATCCTTTTGTACATCAGTTTTCTCTAACTTCACCTTCTTCAACTTAGGATCATGAGATTTTTCCTTAGCTGGATCTGCACTCTTCATTTCCAAAGAAATCTTTTACTCTTTTGCTTTGTGAAGATCTACTTGAGACACACCATGTATTCTCAAGATTTATGTTGTGACTTTGGAACCTTTCTTTTTTTTGTTGCACTATTAAGTTTAGCATCTACTTGTTTTTTTTTTCCTCATATGTTCCCCATCTAGGTTCATTAGGATCTTTGGGGGCTGATAGTAGTACCTACGCATATGCTTCAAGGACTTGTTCCTCTACCTCATAACCAAGTGGATGAATCCACTTAGTTCTTGGTTCAATAGCCTCCATACAAGTTGTGTCTATTTCCACTATAAAAAAAATTGTATCCTTGTACTTTTCCACTATGCTCTCTAGAATTTTGTATCTCATTTGCATCTTAACCCTAAAATTCTTCAATTCTAATGTGACATAATCTCTCAATGTACTCTAGGTGTATGCTTTGTTGGATATTTGTGGCATGGTTGGAATGGACTTGTCCAAATACATATCTAAAACTCTTCCAACTATATGAAGGTACATGTAAATGATTAATGACCCAAACCTAAATATCTTTGTCTTGTCATGCTTGATAGCCTTGATGTTATCAATCAAATATGCATGCAAGATCTCACACAAGTTGAACTCTCCATCTTCCTTCACAAGTCTGATGGTTGCTAGAATAGTGCCCACAGACACACTATTCACTTTGATGGTGTGATGAAACCTATATCCCAGTATCATAGACATCAATTTGATGTCTACTTGTTCAATAGGCTCAATAGTCATGCCATGCCTATCACTTCTTGCCTTACATGTCTAGTCAACCATCTTTCTAACATACTTTCCCATAGGAAGGATGGTACCTATCCTAGAAAGGCCTATCATCTCATGTAATAGGTCACTGGTGATTCTTACTGGTACATCTCCTATCCAAAAAAAATCATCATGAATCCTACTTAATAAAATCTTGATCCATTCTATCTCATAGAATTCATATGTCATAGCATACTAAACTAAAGGGTGATCATTCCATTTAGCATATTCATCCATGAATGTTTTATCTAGTTTCAACATGGTATCTATGTGTGCCCTTAGCCTATTCAATCCAATTGGTTCCTTCTTACAGTAGATGTAAGCCCTAATGTCTTCCACATGCATGATGCCCATAGGCATGCGGGAGAAAGCTCCCTCAAAATCATCTAGGGTTGACTTAAATGGGTGCTTCTTGAATATGTATCTCTTCTTCTTAGCAACATCAAAAAATATGGGAGTGGCCATGACTTACTTGTTAATCACTTTCCAACTAAACTCTAAGATAATTTGAAGGCTTCTGAATCGGTGCAACGAACTAGGGTTTCTGCAATCGACCAAATGCACTACAAACACTAATAGATCAATCCCCAAGTCTTCACAACAACTTCCAAGGATCTTTTTGCTCTTCAATCACTCTGAATTTGAATTCAATGAGTGATCAAACAACTTTTTATGTACTTAAAGTGAGAATTCCATGATTAATGCAAGTTGCGTAAACCAGGCTGTCACTTCAAAATTTCCAACTCAAGTTCTGCTAACAATCAGCATGTACACTCTTGCACCAAGGTTCCTTTACACTCCAAAAGCTTAATTCCAAAGGTGCATACTCTAAGAATGAGTATACCAACCATGCAGGGGTCTAGAGCTAAATTAGCTCCCCCTATGACCCTGAGAGCCATTCATCCAGATGTAGAGGGTGCATCCACTGCAGATGCATCCAATACATTCCCATCAACTTTTTCCCTCTATCCTTTTATCCAAATCAAGCTTGCATCATCTGAGGCTTTCACAAACTTGGCTTCTCCTTAAGGATCCAATACAGGTTCTTTGGCCTTTTTAGGGTTTTCCTGACCTTGCATCCTTGATCTATAGAACTTTGAGATATATCCATCCTTGTTACAAGAGTGACAAATGACTAGAGGCCTTATATTCCTTGGTGCATTGACATGAGTCACCATTTTACATTGTCTTGCTAAATGACCATTATAGTTACACATCTGACATATAACATTCTGAAAACTTCTTACATTTGTCTGATTTTGATTTCTCTAATCATGTTGAATCATGTTCTTCTTACTAGTCTTGCAATTCATATCTCTATTACCAAATCTATTACATGAATAACAGTAACCATTAAAAGGTCTTACTTTTGTACATTTCCTCACAATGTGTCCATGCTTTTTACATGAAAAACAAGTGCATTCTATAGGCTTGTGCTCATTCTCAGGAGGACCACCATTGTCTTTGGTTTGATCTTTAGTCTTCTTAGTATCGGTAGAGTCTTTTTGTATCTCCTTTCTTTCTTGCATGTTGTCAATCTTATTTTGTGCTTCATTGTATCCAATACAACTAGTGTCTCCTTTGGCTCTTCTTGCATACAACTAAGATTCTATCAAATCAAAACTAGTGTGAAATTTGTCAATGTGATTCTTTTCTTCTTTCAATTTAGACTCCAATCTTTCTTTGCTATTCCTTAGCTCCAAGATTTCCAAATTGGCTTCCCTTACTTCCTCATTGAGTTGAAGGTTATCCTTGACCTATTCATTGTAGACTTCCTAATTATTGATCATCTTATCATCAAACTCTTCAAGTAGTTATTTCATACATGCATTTTCTTCATTTAGTTTCTTGACCTTTTCTCCTAGATCACTGCTAGAGAATTCTTTCAGATCCCTTCTTAGCTTTTTGATAACTAATTGAGCATCACTCACTTTCTCTTTTAGTTCTTCAATTTCTCTTTTAGATTTGTCCAGGTCTTCAAGAATGGCTTCAAGATTTTTCTTCAGATGTTTCATTTCTACTTTTTCTATGATCTCCTCAAGTGGTTAAACTTCTTTGCTGAGGACTAGAGCTCTGATACCATTGTTAGGAATGGGAACACTGAGAGGGGGGGGGGGGGGTGAATCAGTGTTCACTATATTTTAACTTTTCACTTTAATCTTTATACTAAACTTTAAATGCTTAAGAACTTAATTAAAAATTCACATAAGCATGAAACATGAAATCAAGACAAGACACCAATATGGTTACGGGAAACCCAAATAGGTAAAAATCCCAATGGGAATTGACACCCACTAATATTCTGCACTAGTGTTTTGTGATCCTTGTTAGAAGATCCTTTACCCTGTTAGGAGTAGCTTTACAATGCTTTAAGTACAGTAGACCTTGTTAAGGGTCAGAGCCTATTAGGAGTCTTTTACAATAATTCCTATTAGGGGAGTGGACTCAATGTCTTAGAGCTCACTGTTCAAATGGTGAAGGCTACAACCTTCTAATCTTAGATACACACTATATCTACTAGGTGAACTATCACTGTGACACTACTTGTCAGATTAGTTCCTTTGATGCATTAATGCTTTGACCTCTAGAAAATCTCTAATACATCTTATGCTATCTTTGCATACTTCTGCTCTACTTATCACAACTCTATATCAACTTCCATATTGAATACAATGGCCACATCTTATATTTATATGCTCATACAAAATAAACAATTAGGTCATCCCTATAACTAATTAAAAATAATGCTTCCAAATGAATTATCTTAAGCATGCTTACAATTAAACATATAAACATGTTGGAAACCTAAATAAATAGGGTGCATAGCCTTTACAACATTACATTATAATTGCAAACCAAAATACTAATTGTCGGCTCCATGCTCTGTTCTTCACTGGCACACACTAGCTATGCAACTTCAATTGACTATAACTTTCTCATCCTTGCATATCTAGTTATGTGCTCATAGACTAATCATGAATATAGTCTAACCAATTTAACTTCTAGGGCATATACCATAATTCTTCTATACACACGTGCACTGATGCTTTGAGCTGCATGAACTCTGTACATTATCCAGTCTTCAACACTTAGCTGATTCCTGATCTTCTCATCAGGTGTGCTAACTCAAAACTACTATATGAATTTCTTTCCATGATGAAAACACTATATCAAGTCATATACCCTATTATATCCAACTTTCCAACAAGATACTGAGAGGGAGGGTGAATCAGATATCTCCAAATATTTACTTCTTTAAACGAATTTCACATGCATATCATAAACATGAATTTCAATACTGAAATAGATCTAACATTCTAACTTCAACCATCAAATGAAACACATAACACATAAATTTTGGTTACCTAAAAACCCTTGAAAGGTAAAAATAGGGTGGGGATGACACCCATAAATCTTCAGTACTGCAGTATAAAGTTTGTCTATTAGGGATACAATGTTTGATCACTTTAGATGATCTACCCTATGAGGGGTATGCCCTTTTAAAAGCTTGATAGACTTATAAAATCTACCTTGATTAAAGGATTTGAAGCTTACAACTAAGTAAACACTCAGTTAAGATATTTATGAAAGTTTGTTAGGACTACTCTATTCAGATATTTACTTTGATTTACCTATTAAAATGTATCAATACCCGATCCTTTGGTTTTCATTGAAAATGATGATAACAGATCTCCTTTTCCACTAATTATCTAATCTCAAACTAAAATGAATCTATGGTATGTCCTTCACTACTTTTCTTGGTCACTCTATCTGATCTCTACATTTGATGATCAAAAGACTTCTCTATTCTTCATATATGAGATCTCCTTCATTTCATTCATCCATACATTCTTACAATTTTTTAGGGTTTAAATATCATCTTATATACAACCTCCTAGATCAAGAGATCAATGATCTAGATGCTCTACTTATACCCCACTTAAGCATTCACTTTTTTTGATAGGTTATATGGTTTACATAGGGATTAATGATTAGAGAAACAAGGTGTAATCAACTCCTTGATTCCCTCAACAAACATTAAATATTACATAGAAATTGGCCAAAATGATTTACCTTGGTGTTTGTGCCATAAGAAACATATATGTCAAAAATGGCTTGCTTGGCATATGAAGTCTCTAATGGTCAACATTTACTATCCTTCATATACTAGTGTTCGACACTGACTCTTCTATACAACTCGACATAAACTGGTCGGTGACCTCTGACTTGCTCGGCAATAACTACTACTTGGTAACTATACAAAATACAAGTCTAAACATAACTTGACCTTTACAAGATGGCTCAGTCTCAATGATGACTGACCAACATTGCCTAAAAAATAACTAAGTGCTAGACACCAATAGACAACAAAACTTAGGGATCAACAATCTCCCCCTTTGACATTAGTGACAAAAGCACTTTGTCATGACTTTTACATTACAAAAGAGTACTTGCTAGTTTGAATAATCTTCCTAAGACTTAGGCTCATTCTTCAAAAGATTCTACATATATATACATATGACTCTTTGACATACATTGAATATATACATTACATAATAGTATGTCATACCTTTCTCTCACTATATTTTCTCCTTGTGTTACTCATGAAATTCTCCTTTAAGTCATTTCATTTCACCCTTGTTTTTGACACTTGAAGTTTTTGGGGTGTAGGGGAAAGAAAATACTTATCCTAAAATAGTTTATGGAGCTGAATTATCATTCCTAAGGCATTGTCCCATCCCGACCTTACAGACTCCAAAACCTGAATCTTTAACTCTAGCTAGGCGGCTAGATCAACTAAACTCTTGGCAATAGAGAGATGAGGATCTCTCTATGTTAACTCCTTTGCTGACACCAGTTATTTCTACATAACCTCTAGATGAGGTGTTAACATTGTCTATATGGAGATGATTTTTTCTCTTATTCTCCCATCATTAGCCATAAACTCAGCCAATCTCTCTTGTGCATGAAGTAACCTTATGAAATGAATGGAGCTAGAGCTTGCATCCATGCTCAATGAATGACTAGTAGACTTTAAGTCTAGTTATAGTTTATAAATCAATTCTTGATTGTCCTTAGTGAAGGTTTATACATTACAAAGCTTCTTGTATAGAGAATGAACATTCTACACAACCTCTTATAAATTATTCACTAAGGCAAAAAGTTCTACCGGTTTGATTGCTATCTCGATTGAGACCTTTTCTATTACCTTTGTCTCAAACTTTCTTTCAGACCACTTCATAAGCTTCCCATTTGCTTCAAATCACTATTCACCTTCTTAACAATTTGAACTAGTTGTTCCAAAATAGGTGAGGTTTCATTCACATCATCCATTTTAAATGCTTCTATGAATATACCTTTGATTTCATGCAGTACTTATTTCTACTGATGCTCTCTCCTTAAATCTTCTTTCTTTCTTTTCTTCTTCAAAATATCTTGCAATGTTTTCATCTCTTCATATGTGAAGTTATTAGTGTCCCACTTTGGAATCACTATAACTTCATCAAGTTTTACCTAAGTGGTCGAAGACTTCTCATTTTTCTTATGAACTTTCTTCTTTGGAATATTTCCTCTTTATGAGGCCCTATGACTACTATTGCAGATTTTAATGCTTCATCTTTTAAGTTCTCCTCTTCTTCTCCTTTATTACCTTCCTCAACAGGTGCACTATCTATTGTTATTGTCGGCTTGTCCTATTTCAAAGTACTAGTATATTGTGAGACTTTTGGTTCAACAATGAACATATGAGAGATTTTAGGTGTAGTGTCCATAGTTGATGTACTCTAGATCCTTGGATAGTCATGTATCTGAATTAAAATGGGATTGGTGCTTGGTAGAAACTAGTCTAAGGCTCCCTCAACAAGTATTTGGATCTTTATTTCTAATGAAGGGTGCTCCCCTTAATATCACAAACATATAACAGAAATAGAGAAATAACAACGGTAATATGCAAGAACAGAAAATTGGCTTCTTATTATCTCCACAAATGTAGAATTACAAACTTTTAGAATTACAATATGCAAAGCCACATGGGCATTCCCTTACAATATTTTATAGGACAAAGCCTTGAATCAATACCCAGATCTACTATCCAGAACTATTCCGAACAGCCTTCCTTATATAGGCAACTTTCCACCGCCTGGGAAGGTTCCAGAATTTTAGCCAATAAGGCCGACCAAACTTAGAATTATTTTATTTTACATTTTATTACATCATAGTCGGCTCAAGATAACCTTTGAAACCTGAACAAAAATTTTGAAGAAAATTATTTTCTACCATTTCATGTGGCCCAACTTCTGAAGACCATAAGTCATCACCAGTTGACCCGATCGGCTATTATAACCCCATTTCGGAAATGCCACGAAGTGCTCTACAAGCTTGACCCGTGCAAGTGCCCATCACCCAAATTTTTGACCTCATTCGAGGCCTCTAAAGCCTTCAAAACTGAGTTCAAAGTTTCTATACCCTGCTGCCAATACCGAAAATCTTCAATATCTTCCAATATACACTTGATCTGGCAATGAAACTTTACTGGTAGACTTATATGACCAACATGAACCTCCAAGAAAGAAATCAGATCATTCCAAGCACATACAAAAATTACCAAAAATAGTAACTTTCCATAAATAGAAGCTCTGCACAAAATAGCCCTTATTGAATATAAAAATAGAAATATTTTTTGGTGATGCAAGATTTCTCTTACACCCAGGATGCTCCTGCATCAGACACCCAAGGTAATTTGAGAAGTGACCCTGTCACGACTCAGGTGTGTAGAGGAAAACCAAGATGGTTAACCTCCACCCTTGTTAGCCATGATGAATCTTCAACAGGTCATCCTTTCCACTTGACCAGATATTCTTCATATGTCCTGTTCCTTGTGCTTTTGCCAACATGACTGTCCAGTATATCCTCGATCTCCTTAGTGTTTGAACTAGTTGATGGAATACTCCATTGTGCTGCTGTGATCTCATCTTCAACGCCTCCTTCATGATACTCTGTTAGATCTAAAATGTTAAACACTGGTGAAATATTTAGCTCGGTAGGCAATTCTACCTCATATGCATTTCCTAAATCATGTTTCTTCAGTATCTTACATGGTCTAAACTTCTTCATTTTTAGCTTGTTATATGTACCAACTGGAAACCTCTCCTTCCACAAATGAACCATGACTTCATCACCAACCTGAAATTCCTTATACCTCCTTTTCTCATCTGCCTTAGCCTTATACTGTGTGTTCATCTTGGTAATATGCTTCCTCACCTCCCCATGGATGTTTTTCAAGTGTTTTGCAAAATCCTCAGCTTCAGCACTCCTTATTTCTCCTTTACCTATCTTCCTCAATTCAGATGCATTTCTTGGACTACTTCCATATACAATCTAGAATGGTGATTTACCAGTGCTCCTGTTGATAGAATTATTGTATGCAAATTCTGCCTATGGTAAAATCAAATCTCATCCTGTTGGCTTATCTCCAACCAAACATCTCAGAAAATTTCCCAAACTTCTATTCACCACCTCTGTCTGTCCATCAGTCTGTGGATGATGTGATGAACTAAACTTCAAATCTATCTTCAACTTCTTCCACAATGTACGCTAGAAATATCCAACAAACTTAGTATCTCGATCTGAAACTATGGTCTTTGGAAAACCATGCAGTCTCACCACTTCTCTGAAAAACAATCCTGCTACATGAATAGCATCATTAGTCTTCTTGCAGGGAATGAAATGTGCCATCTTTGAAAATTTATCAACTACCACAAAAATTGAATCATGTCCTCGCTGAGTCTTCGGTAAATCAAGAACAAAGTCCATACTAATATCCTCCCAAGGCTTCTCTGGTATAGGTAATGGTTGATACAACCCTATATTCTACTTCACTCCTTTCACCATCTGACATACTCTGCAACTCTATACAAACTTCTTCACATCTTGCTGTAATTGTGGCCAATAATAATTCTCACCAACCAAAGCAAGGGTTTTATCATGACCAAAATGTCCAGCCAATCCTCCACTATGCTTCTCCTTGATGAGATTCTCCCTCATAGAACTTCATGGAATGCACAACTGACTCCCTCTAAATAGCATATCATCCTGGATGATGAAATCCAACCATTTCATCCTATCTAGAGTAACAGGTTCTGTACAAGCTTTCCAAGCTTCACCAAAATCAGGATCCTCTGGATACAAATTCTTGAGTTCCTTGAACCCAACCACTTCAATCTACATTTCTGTCAGCAATAGTTACCTTCTGCTAAGAGCATCTACAACCCTATTAGACTTTCCACTCCTGTGTTTCAAAACAAATGTATAACTTTGCAAAAACTGAACCCATTTCAAAAGCCTTTGATTCAATTTTCCTTGACTATTCAAATATTGCAAAGCTTGATGATCAGTATACAAAACAAACTCCTTAGGAAGCAAATAATGTCTCCACTTCTTTAATGCCTGAACTATAGCATAAAATTCTTGATCATAAATAGAATATTTCCTCTTGGCATCATTTAACTTCTCACTGAAATAAGCAACAGGTTTACCTTCTTGGCTCATAACAGCTCCTATTGCAGTACCACTAGCATCAAAATCTACTTGAAACACCTTATTAAAATCTGGAAGTGCTAAAACAGGTTGTTCTGTAACTTTTTGTTTCAATAATTGAAAACTCTTTTCTACTCCTTTAGTCCACTTAAACTCTTTTCTATCCCCTCTCATTGTTTCAGTCAAGGGTCCACAAATACTGCTAAAATTTTTGATAAACTTTCTATAAAAGCTAGCTAGACCATGAAAAGATCTTACCTTAGTAGCACTCCTTGGAGTAGGCCATTCAAGGATAGCCTGTACCTTCTCTGGGTCCATTTTTAGACCTTCTACTGAAACTACAAATCCCAAATACACTAACTCTTTCTTCACAAAATTGCACTTCTTCAAATTAATCAATAATTTCTCTTCTCTCAACTTCTCAAATACCATACGAATATGCATCATATGCTCATCCAATGTCTTACTAAAGATCAAAATATCATCTAGGTAAACAATGACAAACTTACCCATAAATTCTTTCAGAACCTTATTCATGAGCTGCACGAAAGTGCTCGGTGCATTGGTTAGCCCAAAAGGCATGACTAACCACTCATACAGTCCTTCCTTTGTCTTGAAGGCAATCTTCCATTCATCTCCTTCTTTGATCTGAATCTGATAATATCCACTCTTCAGATCTATCTTTGAGAAATACACAGCTCCACTCAAACAGTCCATAATATCATCCATTCATGGAAATGGAAACTTGTACTTGATTGTGATCTTGTTTATTGCTCTGGAATCTGTACACATCCTCCACTCTCTATTCTTCATTGGTGCTAATACCGCTGGTACAAACAGGGACTTAGACTCTCTCAAATCAATCCTTTCTGTAACAACTCATGTACTTGTCTGTTCAACTCCTCACTTTCTGCAGGTGTCATTCTGTGTGTTGCCTTACTCGGCAAACTCACTCCTGGGATCAAGTCCATCTGATGATTGATCTTCCTGACTCATGGTAATCCATCAGGCACGTTATCAGATACAATATCCTAAAACTCATTCAACAAATCTGCAACTTCTACAGGAACATCTTCTACTTCCTCTTTACCAGCTTTTGGAATTAAAGCAAAACATACATGCTCATGTCTCATACCATCTAGAAAATTTCTTCCATCAACAAAAGTTATCCTTGCATTACCACATACCTTTTCTTCAGTCTCCTTCAATGGTTTTAGCTTATGTCACACTCCATCCTTTGTCAGGGAATAGGTATTCGCACGACCATCATGTACAGCACATCTGTCAAACTACCACGGTCTACCCAACAACATATGACATGCATCCATAGAGATGATATCACATAGTACCTCATCTTGGTACCCGCTGATCTCGAACTTTACCAGGCACTATTCACTAACCATGACCTTGTGGTCATCCTGCACCCAGGCAATCCGATATGGATGTGGGTTTTTCTATCTCTTGAGCTTCAACTTTGTCACCATCTCTTCTGACACCAAATTTTCAGTGCTTCCACTATCGATAATCACATCACAACATTTACCCTCACACTTGCATCTAGTGTGAAATAGGCTCCTCCTTTGCTCAGGTTCATTCTCACCACTCAACAGGACTCTTCTATTAATCAATGTTTCTCCTCTTTCAGCATCTTCAAAATTTGATGATCTAGCATCTTCATCTATATGTGCAACTCTGGCCTGGCCTTCATTTCTCCTGTTTGTTCTGCCTTGGTGCTGAGGACATTCAAATGCCCTATGACCTTCTTCTCCATAGTGAAAACATGTTCCACGGAAGCCACCTCTTCCAGATCCTTGTCCTCTTCCTCTTCCTCTCTGATCTCTATTATTCTGATCCTAGAAGTGATTAGAATTATTTCTTCGCTGATTCTGACTACTACTGGCCTCATCCTTCTTTTTTGGATCTTCATTTCGGCCACCATATGACCATCCACCAGATCATCCACTGTGACCTCTTCTATTTTGTCTACTTTCAAACTTCTTGTTCAGCTTTTCCTATACTTTTAGGGAAAACTGGTATGCCTCTTCAATACTGCTCATTCGAACCAGATTCAGCTCCTCCTAAATGCTTTGCCTTAACCCATTAAGGTATCGGGCAACTTTCTCTTTATCAGCTTCTGCATGGCTTGTTCTGATGAGAAGTCGATAGAACTCCTCTGTATACTCCTGAACGGATCTTCCTGCTTGCTTCAAACTTTGCATTTTCTTCAGTAGGTCAAGCTCATAATCAATAGGAATGAACTGTCACTTCAATTTATCCACCATCCGATCCCATCTCATGATTTTCTCCTTTCCCCTTCTATTTCGCTCCAACTGAATCTCTTGCCACCATATCTTCGCATGACCTTTTAGTCTGGCCTTCACAAATTTGACCCTATCAGGATCCTCAACATCTTCATACTCAAAATATTCTTCACATTCATTGATCCAGTCAATCAATTCCTCTGGGTTAAGAGTTCCAGAAAATGTAGGAACCTCAATCTTAGGTCTTTTCCCAATCTTGGAAATCACCCAAAAAAGTCTTTCTTCCTCCTAGTTCACAATTTCAACTTCTCCTTCTTGATATTCTTCTTCGGCTTCATCCTTGCTTTCGTCTCTGACATTAAGATTCATTCCTCTATGAATCTCTTCTTGCAATGCTCGCACTTGTCTCTGCAGCTCTCTAACCTCAGGTGTCACAGCACCAGCTCTTCTGCCACGTTCTCTTTGTGGAGGCATTTTCACGATGTGCGCTGAAACCCCAACCACGATCCTGGTGCAAACTGCCTCACAATCGGCGATCTATTTACACACTCAAGAAAACCTGCTCTGATACCACTTGATGAAGGGTGTTCCCCTTAATACCACAAACACATAACAGAAATAGAGAAACAACAACGGTAATATGCAAGAACAGAAAATTGGCTTCTTATTATCTCCACAAATGTAGAATTACAAACTTTTAGAATTACAATATGCAAAGCCACATGGGCATTCCCTTACAATATTCTGTAGGACAAAGCCTCGAATCAATACCCAGATCTACTACCCAGAACTATTCCGAATAGCCTTCCTTATATAGGCAACTTTCCACCGCCTGGGAAGGTTCCAGAATTTTAGCCAATAAGGCCGACCAAACTTAGAATTATTTTATTTTACATTTTATTACATCATAGTCGGCTCAAGATAACCTTTGAAACCTGAACATAAATTTTGAAGAAAATTATTTTTTGCCATTTCAGGTGGCCCAACTTCTGAAGACCATAAGTCATCACCAGTTGACCCGATCGGGTATTATAACCCCATTTCAGAAATGCCACGAAGCGCTCTACAGGCTTGACCCATGCAAGTGCCTGTCACCCAAATTTTTGACCTCATCCGGGGCCTCTAAAGCCTTCAAAACTGAGTTCAAAGTTTCTGTACCCTACTGCCAATACTGAAAATCTTCAATATCTTCCAATATACACTTGATCTGGCAATGAAACTTTACTGGCAGACTTATATGACCAACATGAACCTCCAAGAAAGAAATTAGATCATTTCGAGCACATACAAAAATTACCAAAAATAGTAACTTTCCATAAATAGCAGCTCTGCACAAAATAGCCCTTATTGAATATAAAAATAGAAATATTTTTGGGTGATGCAAGATTGCTCTTACACCCAGGATGCTCCTGCATCAATTTCTTCTTTAGTCAATGTGTTTTTGTTAGCTTGTGTATCCTTAGGGATGTCCTAAATGGTGATCACATCCTATGATCTAGTGACTTCTACCTTTCATCCTTGTTCTTCCTATAGATTCAGAGGCTCATTAATGTCTTCTTTATTATCTAGTTCCACTTGGCTGGATGTTCCTTCTTTTTGTGCACTCTTATCAATCAATAATACCAAAGTTATTTTCCACAACCTTTTACTTTTCTCAACAACTTCTTCAACCTTGTGTTTCAAAATGGAATAGTCCTTGAGCCTAGGTACAAACCTATTTCTATACTACTCCATATAGGCATTTATTTGTTGTGGTGATAAATCAGGCATGATATGAGATAATACACTTTCCCTTATCTACTTTTTTGTCATGATGGCATAATGCCATTTTTTATCAATTATATTGTAAAGTTCTTTATGGATAAGATTCCCAATCTCTAGAGGTGTCATCTTAAAAGTGCGTCGCATTTCTAGCATTGCCTCTTTAACTTTTTCTCTGTCATCATTACTTATCTTTTCAAATTTAATAAGCTTGAAACCTGATAATTCAATAGTACTTTTTATATTGTGGCATATTTCATCCATAGTCATTAGACTTATATGTGATGTTACTTTCATCTTTGTATTTTCATTTATATCTATCTTCTCTTCTTCATCATCATCCTTGTCCAGGACTAATTTCCTTCTTGGTTTCTTCTAGGGATGACTCAACATTGCTTTGGTTTGAGCTTGTTTTCTTTTACCTAACCCTTTCCCTTCTATTTTCTTTCCTAGTGTTTTTTTTTGGGGCTCGGTAGTTGTGGTAGTTGAAGCTTCCCTGGTCCTCAGTCTAAGTGTTGTAGGAGGAGTGGGCATTTGGTTTTGCAACTTCCTTCTACTCAGCTTGGCAACTAATACCTCCTTGACCTTCTTTTGAATTTCAATTTCCTCCTCACCACTTCCTTCAAATTCACTACATTTATCCTCTCCCAAACCTTATGTTATTTCAAGAGGTGTATTTTTCTCTTCACCTTATCCTAGCATCTTTTCTAGGTTCTTGACTATTTTCTTTCTCTTTCTCTCAAGGGTTGCATATTTTAACCCTATACTTATTTTTGACTTAGCTTCTTTATAGTTTCCAAAAGGTTTAGCTTTCCTATCAATCTCCTCTGCTAATAAAGCAGATATTGCTATTGATGTTTCATTAGCATTCACCTCATAAGGTAATGTCCTTAGCCTTGGCACCCTAGGAATAACAACTTGAACATAGGTATGGTTAGTATCCAATAGAAAACATACGTCATTATAGTGCTTATCTACTAGGGATACAAGGATTCTACTCCTATTTCTCATATTTTCATGAATTCCACAAAGTAGTTTTCCATAACAATATCAAAATTATTTGCTAACTAATGAAAGAACTCATTGATTTCCTAGGTTAGTGGTTGGTCCTTACTCCATACATCATCTCCTATGGTAGGATAACTATTTTATACATAGAAGAATAAATAAATGATCAGGGAACCAAAATTACACATTGAATTCTTTGCCTCACTGATTGAAGTTAGGTTCTCAGTAAGCTGAGTCAACTGAAGCTTGACAAGATCATAAGTATGATATTTCTTTACCATCTTGCATGCTTGATTAACTGTAATGTAGGGAATGCTATCTAGGCTGCTTGACTGGTAAAATTTGTGAGCAATCACTCTCACTACAAAATCTATTTTTGGATCTGATATTGTAGAGATTGTCATTCCTCTCTTATTCCATTATGCCTAAGTATTTGTTTGTATTATTTCTTTACTCTGGCATGTCATTGCTTTCTTCCCAATATGAATGGGATAACTAGTGACTCGATGAATCATTTCCTTTTTTATCTTGACCGGTCCATCCTCCAGCCATATTTTCATGTCATGAACTCTTCTCAAGCCAATCTTGATTCATTTAATTCTAAAATTTTGTGGGAAATCTAGGGCTTTCACTAACCATTTCTTTTGAACTTTTTGATGTTCTTCCTTCAAGACTTCATTGATACATAACTTGTTGTATGCCTCCCTCAGCTCATAATCACCAATCTCTCTAATTTTACACATATAACATTAGCACACATCATGTATCATAAAAACCCTCAGTAGAATTGATGACAATACTCCCATGAGATCTCCCTTCACTACACTTACCAGAATGGCTTGAAATTTTGGTGGCTTGCATCCATCGCTCCTCACAAGTTGAATATTTACAACTTCTTTTCCTTGTTTCTTAGATGTTATAGAAAAATTAGATGCCATATCTCTAAATTTAGGGTTTGAAAGATAGATTTAAGTTTCTCTGTAATACCTTGCTTCAACAGTCATTCATGATGTTTGTCGATGACATAATGTAAAGATCTTCACAAACTTATCTTATCATATATAGCTATTCTCAGTTGCTTAAAAAGCACTCTACAAATTCTCAAATCACTCAGTGAAATAATAATGAAGGGTAATTTTTCACTTTATAGGATCAAATGGTAACTTTAGGGCTTCATTAAATGATTCATACACTTTGTAGGTGAATACAACTATCTTAGCCTTCACATGACAAATCAGTTATCATGTACTCATACTCGGTTGAAACCATGACTTGGTCAATCCTACCATTTAGCTATGCTTGGTGCATATGACATCTCAGCTATTATAGGAGCTTGACACACATGGAGTGACTCGGTCACTATGGACTTAAGTACTAATGCTCAACATCAAATATGTAATATAACTCTTTTCTCAAATCAGTCCTAATGCATATTAATTCATCCAAATATGGAATTTAATATATCAAATATCATAAGCTGGTGTAAAATATGAAACTAGAAATTTTATTTTCTTGCATACCTTTATTTCTTAGTTAGAAGTAGTGTGATCACCTAATCCATTAGATTGGGTGACCTCAGGTTCACTAGCTTCACTACTACTTGCTTCCTCTTTCTTTCCCCATGTTGTGTTCATTTGATTCCTTCTCTATTCAATAGTTTCTTCATTTCTAAATTGTTCATTTCTTGGTGCATGTGCTCTACAATCTCTTTTTATGTGACCAATCTTGTTGCATTTGTAATAGACCAAACTTCCACTCATATAACTCTTGGATTTACCTCTAAAATGTGTCTTCATATAGTTAGCTTCAATATGACCATATTCTCCACAATAGTGACAACTATACCATGTATTATAATCCCAATTGAATGTGTTACCTTTCCTAGGTGCTTTACTATGTTTATTAGATGTCTACTTATCTTTGGATTTGCACTCTTATGCTCTATGACCATATTTCTGATAGTTAAAACAATGTCCTTGAAATCTAGGTGTAGTAGGTAGATTACTAACCTTTGACCTTCATTCATGTGCTTGATGTCCATGCTTCATGCATGTAAAAAAATTCCCATTTAAATTTGGTTTAGGATTGGACTTACCATTCTTGCTTCTGGAGATTTTTTTTGTGTGTCCTAGCTTTCCAAAATGATGGCATGTAGGTTTGTAGTTCTTTGAATTTACATTCCTATGTTCTCCATTCTTTGATGATTCTCCTTCTTCAGTGGATGATAGGTTCTCATCATGTCCAAGTCTAGAGGTGTCACTAGATCTTCTTGGTGATCTTAGAAATTCTTCAAAGTATTTTACAACTTCACTTGGCTTTTTCATCCTTTCATTGAGCTCATTTTAAGATCTCGATTCATTCTTCAGTTGACTATTCTCTAGTCTCAGATTTGTGATTTCCATATCCTTCATGATCAAATCTTGATTGGCAAGTAGCAATTGATTTACCATGTCTAATTGATTGTTTGTTAGCCTTTGCATTTCACATCATGTCCTTTTATCAAGTCTTATAGATATTTTTCTTTTGTCTTCTTCTTCCATTGTCTTGTCTTATTCAACTTTCTTTTTCTATTCAATTACTTCACATAGTCTTACTCATTGAATTTCCAATTCTCTCTTCATACTTCTAATATATCCATTGAGTATGTTTTTTCTTTCCAACAGATCTTCTATAGTTACATCACTTTTAGGGGAATTTCCATTTTCAAATAGACCTTTGGTGTCTTCTTCTTGATATTGTGTGTCCAATTGAATTGCCAATTCTTTCCTACTACTTAAAGATTTATTCAATTCTCCTCCAGCTACCTCAAGTTGGTGTAATTCAAGTTGAATGTCAATCTTCTAATTCTCAATAATCTTTCCCAACTTATAGACCTCTATATCGAAGACCTTAACTCACAAGTGATTAGAATTTTTATAGGAGACCAATGCTCTGATACCAATTGTTGGAAATATAATATGGGAAGTTAGATACTGAGAGGGAGGGGAGTGAATCGAATATCTCCAAATATTTAGTTCTTTAAACAAATTTCACTTGCATATCATAAACATGAATTTCAATACTAAAATAGATCTACCATTCTAACTTCAACCATCAAATGAAACACATAACACATAAATTTTGGTTACCTAGAAACCCTTGAAAGGTAAAAATGGGGTGGGGATGACACTCATAAATCTTCACTACTACAGTATAAAGTTTTCATGTTATGGCTACAATGTTTGATCACTTTAGATGATCTAACCTATGAGGGGTCTTCCCTATTAAGAGCTTAGATACTTATACAATCTACTTTGATTAAGGATTTGAAACTTACAACTAAGTAAGCACTCAGTTAAGAGATTTATGAAAGTTTGTTAGGACTAATCTATTAAAACATTTACCCCGATTCACCTGTTAAAATGTATCAGTACTTGATGCTTTGGTTTGCACTAAAAATGGTCATAATAGATCTCCTCTTTCCACTACTTATATGATCTCAAAATCAAATGAATCTTTGTTTTGTCCTTAACTAATTTTCTCAGTCACTCTATCTAATCTCTACATCTAATAATCAAAACATTTCTCTATTCTACATATATGAGACCTCCTTCATTTAATTCATCCATACATTCTTACAATGTTTTAGGGTTTATATCTCAACTTACATAAACATCTTATCAACCCCCTAGATCAAGATCAACAATCTAGATTCTCTACTTATGCCACTTAAGAATTCCATTTTTTTGATAGGTTACATGGCTTACATAGGGATTAATGATTAGAGAAACAAGGCATAATAAACTCCTTGATTTCCTCAACAAATATTAAATCTTGCATAGAAGTTAGCCAAAATGGTTTACCTTGGTGTTTGTGCCATAACAAACATATATGTCAAAAATGGCTTGCTCGGCATGTACTATCCTTCATATACTGGTGCTTAGTACTGACTCTTCTATACAACTTGGCATAAATTGCTCGATGACTAATGAAGTACTCAATGACCTATGACTTAATAAAAAATAACTACTGCTCGGTAACTATATAAAATACAAGTCTAAACATAGCTTGGCCTTTACTAGAGGGCTCAGTCATAGTGATGACTGACCAAAATTGCCTAGAAAATGACTAAGTTCTAGACATTAATATACAACAAAACTTACGGATCAATAGTTTCATAATTGCTTTCATAAATCCATATTCATATTCTTCAATGAAAATTTCAATATGATAATAATTGGACCAATCATCCCCATGATATTTAGATCAAGTTAAAACTTGGATTATATTCACCCACAAATATTTATTCTAGGTTGAGTTCAAATAAAGATTATATTGTATGAAGAGAATACATAAGAGTCATTCTCCTATAATATATAAGAGGTCTAAATGAAGAAGACTGTGCTATCATAGATAAAATATACTCCTACATTATATACTTGAGGTCTAAATGAACAAGACTATGCCTATCATAGATAAAATATATGAATCCCTTCAGTAGGCTCATGATAAAAAGTGATCTTATGGGATGCAATGTTTTCGAGGTTTCCTATAAATGATTTTTCTTCACTTTTCTAACATCATCAACGCACGTGTTAGAAGATGGTGACTATGGAATAGTGTTTGGACAATAATAAAACATAATATAAACCAGTGTTTCTGTCAAATATTACAAATATGTGTGCAAAGGTGGGAAACCATCAAAGTGTATTCATGAGGAGATTTTTGTCAGATATTATTACTGGAGACATGGTAATTGTATGCATTCATGAAAATGTGTAAACACTATAATATGTTGACAGACATGGATGAAAAGAAATGATTGCAGCATGAGCACAAAATGAATCTGTTGGAAATACTTTGGAAAATTTCAAACAGATGAAATCAGTATGAGTAAGATAGGCTGCTATCCGATGTGAGAAAGAGCCAACAATTAAAAATCCTTAATCAAAATGCTGACAATTATTTGAAAATAAATAGAAGAAAAATAAATGGTTATAGATCTTCTCCAAATGTTTAGATGGGTTTAACTATGAAGACATTTTATTGAAAACTAGGGAAGCATTGGTAATTCTTTTCAATTACAATGGTGCACTTAATGAGGTTGACCATTTTCTAGAAAACATTGTCATAGAGGAGAAATCTTTTGAACCACAATAATTAAAACAGTGTACTAGTGGATGATTACTTGATATCACCAAGCTATTAGAATGGTTCTATTATTGACAACTAATTAGATTTCTTAGCATTTTTACTACTGAACATCTGTGTGTTACCATTATATTGGAGAGAATTGAAAAAGATTTCTCCACTCAATAAGAAAAAGAGTTGATAGAAGGAAAATAAATTTCTACAATTGAAGAACATGTTCCTAAGGGATTATTTGTCAATGAATGGATGAATTTTAGATTGAGAGAAGACTCAGTGGTTACTTCATCAACATCAATTATTCAACCTAGTTTTCAAAATGCATAAGTTTCAAGTTGTATTTTGTAAATTGTGACTTTTGTTACTTTTAGTCAAAGTCAAGAAGTTGATTATTTTTGTGTGAAATTTGTAAAGTTAATAACCTTATTCAAATGGTGTAAAAATAAGTTAGTTATTAACCAAGAAAAGAAGGTATTTATCTTGTGAAACCTATAAATACAAGGCAACCTGTAATGTAAAGAGGGGCTTTTAAGGAGGGGACACTCTGGAGAAACTCATAGAGAACTTTAAATCACTTTTAGTTTTGCATTATGTATAGAAGGGTTTCAGATTGTACAATCTCATAAACATAATAAAGAAGACATTTTTTTGTATGTTTTGAATGTTCTTCCAAGTTATGATTGCTAACTTTTTATATGTTAAATTGGTGATCCCTTTATGCCTCTATGTAAATCATTATAATGTGTCCGGTTGATGCAATATACATATTTAGTTTCATGGTATCTTGAGTTAGGTGTGTCAAAATAACTTATCTCCTTGTATGGTGAGATTCATTTGGTCATTGCATATTAAAACTTATCTTGTACTTAACTCCCCTTTGTAATCTATTATCATTTGGGAATCTCATATGGTATTTTTATGCCTACTATTGGGATTTATACCATCTATTTGTAGTTTTGTTTTGCCTCCTTTTTGTACTTTTAATTTTAAAGTACTCAGAAAATACAAATACCACTATCATATGAGGGAACTACCCCTCTCAAACATAGAGGAAGATTGCAATTTCATTGTGATCTAGTTGCAATCTCTCCAACTTTTGGAATGGTTATCACTGCTCACAAGGAAAACAGGGTTAGTTTGCAAGCCAATATCACAGTCACAAATCTATTTACCAACAGATTTGTAGGGATGTAAAGTTGAAAAGTAATGCCAAACAAAATCATCCAAAGTCCCAAAAAAATTACCTCTAAGTGTCGTACATGACAACTTATATAGATTCATGGAATACACTTGTAGTTCTCTGGGTTTAATCCATGTAATATATTGGAACACATTTCATTACTTCAACTTTGGACAACATGTTATAATGTATGATTATTCATATCAACATGATAAATAATGATCATAATTGGGATCCTTGGATAAATTATTCATTAACTTTGATCTAGTGATTGAGTGTGTTGGATGAATTATATATAATATTGGAATTCATGGATAGATGGTTATAGAGGATCATGGTAGAAATGAGTAAACTTAAAAGGGAAATGTGTATCAATACCAACTCCTAAAGGTGGATCCTCACTAGATCATGTGGGAAAGGCTAGAAGATATGATTGGAGGACTATGTATTTTGAGTGACTCCAAAGTTAGCCATAGGTTTGTAAAGAACCATAGATATTGGCATTATTAAAAAATACATGAGAAAAACAAGGGCATTGAATTCAATAATGCCAATGTGGAGATCTTAAAAGGGAAATGTGTATCAATACCAATTTCTAAAGGTGGATCCTCATTGGAGCATGTGAGAAAGGATAAAAGATGGGATTGGAGGACTCTATAGTTTGAATGACTCTAAAGTTAGCCATAGGTTTTGAAAAAAATATAGCAATTATCATTATGAAAAAATACATGAGAAAGACAAGGGAATTACATTCAATAATGCTAATGTGAAGATCTATAAGAAGCAACCATAAATAAAAATCAAAAGGATTATCTGATCTAACTTAGGTAAAAAAAAAGTCAAATAAATGTGAGTGATTAAGAAGGGGAGGTCACAAGGTCAAAAACCATGAGTGAAGGACATATCAAGATCATATTAATTGTTATGGAAAAATATGCATCAGGTCTTGAAACTTTAAAAGAATCAACCTCATGCAAACCATCTCTATTGAAAAAAGAGAATGCAATATTTGGTTGCATTAACCATTGAAAATCTTTTAAAATGTACAAAATTTTAACATGAGGGTGAAATAAAAGTTCAAAGAAAGGAACTGAGATTATATGATGTAATTAACTTCAATTATGAGATGCAATCTTCTTATCTTCAAGTAATGATCAATTTTATCTCCCTCTAGGTCATAAAAGTATAAACAATAGTAATACATCAAATAAAAAAGGATCAAGGAATTTACTAATGTATCATCTTAAAATGGAAGCACTTCCATGATAAGAGCATTTAGCCCTCTGAGTAAGTGGTCTGGGGTCATATTAAGTGCCTTGATTGGGTCTTTTCATGTATCTGGCTTTTCCCCTATTTTGCTTCCCTCTGCACTTGATTTTCACTTCATATCTGCATTTCCTAGCATTCTGGGTCAGGATCCTAAGGTTTTTGACCACAAGATCAAAGTCAACCTTATGGGGTCAAAATTGACCTTGACCCTGACCTGGTCAAGATCAACCTCAACCCTGACTTAGTTAGATTCAAGCTCGTCCTTGACCCCCTTGTCTAAATTTCAAATTTCTTTGATTTCCAAGTGTCGAGTTTCGGGGATATTTGTTTTCCCGCCTCTGGGTCAACCATTTTAGGTTTTGGAATGGTAAATCCTTAAATTTAATTTAATCTAGGTATATTTTCTAAATGTTAGGACCTAATTGGGATTTAATTCTCCAAGGTGGTCCCTCTAGAGGATTGTGCTCTATTTCACTATAAAAGGAGGCCTTCCTCTCTCATTTTCACAACACATCTTAAGCAATTTTGTGAGCAAGCTCTCAAGTGCAAGAAAGTGAATTCAAGCAAGCCTTCAAGGATTCAAGTGTTCAAGCATTCATCCATCAAGGAGATCCATTGTTAGCCATTGAAGGATTCAATCTCTTTGGAGCCCCCTTGAAGATTCATCCTTCTATATTCATCCAAGCCTCCTTATACGCAAAGATCTATTCAAGATTGGTGTTGAAGATCAAATGCCATTGATTGGAGACATCCTACATTCATTCTACATCCATTGAAGCATTCCTACTTGTGGATTTGAGGAGTCAAATCCTCTACAAGGACTTCAACATAAGCGAGGTCAATTGTTTAAATTTTTTTGTTTATGCACACTACATTTCAATTCAATTTCAAGGTTAATTCTGAAATTGGGGTTTGACCAAGGCAAACCCCCCATACAAACATAACCCCCATTTTCTTCTAGGTACAGGTGCAAAATTTTAGATCTGAGAGCAAATTTGGATACCCTTTCTATTGAACTTTCGAGATCTGCGAACAAATTTAGAATTGACCTTCAAATAAAGAATCTAGCCTTTGACCTTTTATGAGGGTGAAAGACTACTTGCCATCAGAAAGATAAAATATTTTTGGGTTTTCTTCGTCTCGGTGTTTCCAGTCCGCAACAGGTTGTAGAATTGTCCGAAAGTATACATAGACATCAAAAATTGGCATTTTCCATATTTTCCCTAATTTGAGGTTAGTACTTGTATTTCAATTATTTCAGATTTCAAGCATAATTCAACCATAGGGAAATATAGGGTTTTTCTATACCTTTCATATTCTCCATAGATTGATTTGATTGTTCATTAACCTTTTGGTTGATCAAATTGGATCTCTCCTTTGGGAATTTGGATTCAGGAGTAGATCTCATATTTCGCCCATACATTTTACATTTGAATAGTGGTGATGCCATTTTACTCCTATTCAACTAAAAACATTAAAAATCTATTAGATGTGCTTAAAAAAATGTACTTACCCACAAGATCAACAAATGTAAGCTAGGGGAAATGAAAAATGGATTAAGAAAGAGGATGTGCTACTGCTAGTACTGGGGTTTCATTGCTACTATACTATGTTCTTGTTTTTGTTTTTGTAGGCTTGTATGGGTGTTGCTCTGGAAGACCCAATGTGGGTCTCCCAATCCATGTCCCTTCATGTGGGATTGGATACCACAATCCATCTAGGGTTAGTATTCCTAATTTCTAATGCTAACTCTTCCTATAGTACCTTTCATGTTTGCATTTCATTCCATGTTATTTTAATCTGAGATATACTCTTGATTATTTTATTATGATTATCTGCATAATGAGATGCATTTGATAAAAGTACCTTATTTTGGCTTTATTAATATCATAGCTAATTGGATGTTAGATTATGTTTTTGATATTAAAGAAACCAACATGAGGGGGTTGACCCTTGACTACAAACACAAAACATGGCTTGGCCACCAATTAGCACTTATTGCACATAGAAAGTGAAAGAACCAGATAGAACATTAATAGAAAAAAGTAAGTAGATTGTTAGCATCCCCCTTCTTAATATCAAAAACCCCTCCCAGAAGTTGGAGGTCAGAAAAATAAGCATATAACCATCAAGTAGTTGCATGAAAAATCATGAACTTGCATGTCAAGGCTAGGTTTTTAATACATGTAGGATTGTGGGTCCTACAAGTACCCATATAAGAGTAGTAGGAATTTGAATTCATAATGAGGATATCTCCTTCCTTCCTTGACACCAACTTGAGAAACCAATAGAAGTTTCAACTTTGTAGTATAACTTGTATCACCATTATTGGTAATCATATTTCTCTCTACCTATAAGGGATTTGGTAGCCTCTGGGAGGTGTGCCACCTACTTCTAGAAAAGAACTCCCACCTCAATACTAATGATAGCTAAGAAATCTACCACAACATTTCCCTCTCTAAAAATATGTTGCATTCTGAATTCCTCCAACCCCTTCAACATAGCCCTTATGTCCATAAGGATGCTTCCAATCCTCCAACTAGCTTCCCTATTACCTTTAATGGATTCAACAATCAGCATCAAGTCCCCTTCTATGGTCAACCATTTATTCCCAATTAAGAGGGTGAATTTAAGCCCCCATAAAATATTTGTCGCTTCATCCTAGTTATTGGAAGTAGAGCCCATATTTCTAGTGGAATATAATACCAAGCCTCCCTTATGGTGCCTTATAATACCACCTCCCAATGCTTTCTCATTACTGGAAGCCCCATCAAATTTATCTTGTACCATGGGGGTAGGTTTCAACCATCTTTTGTTCAACCTATCCTATCTCTTAGAGTTGTCAAAGACAGAAAATATTGTGTTGTTTCCAATCTCTAGCCATCTTACAATTAGTGATTGATAGTGGATCTCTTGGGGTTTTCCACTTGCAAACTAAGATATTTTCCCAAGCTGATTTCACAAGGATCTTCAACAAAGTGTCCTCTGAGTTTTTACAATCCCTAAAGATGTGGATGTTTCTCTCTATCCATATGCACTAGTATATGTGAGGAGGTATTATTTTCAAAAGTTGTTTGATTATAGGGTGGTAAGATGGGTATTCCTAGTTATAAATGAATTGCTACAAATCCTCCCTAAATATCCATGCCATGTTGAATCTTTCCATAGTTTTTCACTAGATTATTGAGGAAAAATAGAAGTGGATAAAGTAGTGGTTGATACTTTCCTCATCTTGTTTGCATAATCACACTAGTTGACCAATTGAAAGCCTCTCCTTTTGAGGTTGTCTTGACTGAGGATCTTACCATGTAGGGTTGTCTACCAAAAGAAGTTAATCTTAGGTAGGAGCTAAGATTTCCACACTTGTCTCCAACACATTGGGTTGTTAGAGGATCTAACGAGGTGCAAGTAAGATAAATTAATAGATAATTATCCTGATAGACTCTTGTCCCATAAAATCATGTCCTCCATAGGAAATAATGGAATACAAATTTTCTTTAAAAGCCTTTGAAGATCCCCACCCAAGGGACCAAGTTAGGGTCATTTCCAAAGTCTTAAACTAGACTATTCCACCTCTTCTATGGGGTGCTATAGTCATCCACAAAGGAACCAAACAAGGGCTTGAGGTACCTCATTAGATGCTTCAAATGCCCCAAGGCTAAAGGGTTATCCCCAATCCAAGTATCTTCCTAGAAATGAATACTTTCCCCATTTCCAATTTTTCATTTTAATCCATCTCTTAGGACACCTCTACATTTTTCAATATTATTCCATATTTTTGAACCAATACAAAGGTCATGGGAGAACAACAACTTCAAGAAGCAAGAATTTTCAAAGTATTTTTGTCTCATTATCTTGTACCAATCCACATATCTTACTAAAAGAAGCTATCCCACTTTGGTTAATAGAGCCTTGTTAAGGTTGTATATCTTCCTTATTCCCAAACCTCTCATATTTTAGGTTTTTAGATAGTGTCCAAATTTACAAGACTCGATATTTCCTCCTCCTCCATTCCCATCTATAGGAAGTTCCATTGAATTTTTTGTAGGTTGTTAACCATTCCATTGGAGATCTTAAAAAGTGACAAAAAATAAACTGAGATTCCTTGAAGGGAAGAAGATAAGAGTTGTTATAATTCTCTATCACTCCTGATAATTTAACCTTTCCACCCATCTAATTTCTTTTGTATCCTTTCCAATATTGATTTCCATAAATTGGGGGTCACCTCCTTGACTGTAAGAGGTAGACCAAGATAGCTATTTGAAAGATCAGTGATAGACTCTTGTCCCATAAAATCATGTCCTCCATAGGAAACAATGGAATACAAATTTTCTTTAAAGCCTTTGAAGATCCTCACCCAAGGGACCAAGTTAGGGTCATTTCCAAAGTCTTAAACTAGACTATTCCACCTCTTCTATGGGGTGATATAGTCATCCACAAAGGAACCAAACAAGGGCTTGAGGCACCTCATTAGATGCTTCAAATGCCCCAAGGCTAAAGGGTTATCCCCAATCCAAGTATCTTCCTAGAAATGAATACTTTCCCCATTTCCAATTTTTCATTTTAATCCATCTCTTAGGATACCTCTACATTTTTCAATATTATTCCATATTTTTGAACCAATACAGAGGTCATGGAAGAACAACAACTTCAAGAAGCAAGAATTTTCAAAGTATTTTTGTCTCATTATCTTGTACCAATCCACATATCTTACTAAAAGAAGCTATCCCACTTTGGTTACTAGAGCCTTGTTAAGGTTGTATATCTTCCTTATTCCCAAACCTCTCATATTTTAGGTTTTCAGATAGTGTCCAAATTTACAAGACTCGATATTTCCTCCTCCTCCATTCCCATCTATAGGAAGTTCCATTGAATTTTCTATAGTTTGTTAACCATTCCACTGAATCTTAAAAAGTGACAAAAAATAAACTGAGATTCCTTGAAGGGAAGAAGATAAGAGTTGTTATAATTCTCTATCACTCTTGATAATTTAACATTTTAACCCATCTAATTTCTTTTTTATCATTTCCAATATTGAGTTCCATAAATTGGGGGTCACCTCCTTGATTGTACGAGGTAGACAAAGATAGCTATTCGAAAGATTAGTGGACTGATAGCCTAGGATACCAATGATTTTCCTTTGAATTTTTAAGGCATTGTTAAACAAATAAACTTTTCTTTTTTCATAGTTTAATTGCTGACCAGAGGTAGTTGCATACTTAGTTGGGAGATTTTTTGATTCTGTGGCCTCAATAAAATAAGATAAACCAAACAAGAAGGTTTCATCAAAAAACTATAGTAGGATCTCTAGGGGGTTGAAAGAAGCATCCTTAACCCCTTTAATTCCCCCACTTCTCACGAGGAGGGAGAATTTCTTGCTAAAGAATTCATCAATCATAATAAAAATATATGGGGTTAAGGGTTCTCCATGTCTTAGCCCCTTCCAATCTTTGAAAAATCCCCAAGGGTTCCCATTAACAATGAAAGAGTACTGATCACTCTCAATAGCTTCTTTAATGATTCTTTTGAATCTTCAATCAAAACCAAACTTCAAGAGGACATCATAAAGTAATTCCCAATTAACTTTATCATAAGCTTTATAAATATTAAGTTTAAGTGCCATACTTAGGTTTCTACTCATTTCCATCAAGTGGATTATCTCATGTGTAGTTATAGCGACATCCAAAATCTATCAAGCAAGGATGAATCCTTTCTAAGATGTGTTGATAATTTTATCAAGAAAAGGCTTCAATATATTCACCACCACCTTTGAAAATAAATTATAAATAGTATTATAAATACTGATGGGGTGGAAATCAGTCATATGCTTAGGTTCTAGGACTTTAGTGACTAGGAAAATAGAGGCATTATTCAATTTCCTAAGAATTTTTCATGTTCTAATGAATTCTTTTGCAGCCTTAGTGATATCATATTTCACCACCTCCTAAAACTCCTAAAAGGAGGTAGATGGGAAACCATTCATCCCTAGGGCTTTATAAGCACCCATGGAAAAAATAACCTTCTCCACCTCATTTTTAAACATGGTTCCCAAAAGTGAATTTCTATCCTCATCATGTAAAATTGTATAAATATGGTTGAGGAGGTTGTCTCTAAACCCAGCGAGGTCCTCTCTTGTAATATATGAATAGATATGAAAGAAAAATTGTGAAGCCCACCCATCAATTTTATCAACTTCCACAAGTTCTTCATTATTATAATTCAATAGATGTTCTACATTTTTTCATTTTTTATTTTTGGATGCAGGTCTATGGAAGAAGGTTGTGTTCATGTCCCTCTCAACAAGCCATTGGATCCTAGACCTCTTCTTCCAATAAATTTCCTCATTGGATAATTTTTCCTTCCATTTCTTCCTCCATTTTTCTTCCTCCTTAGTGGTACTATGAGAGTGGTCCCCAACAACTATGGATATTTGTAATTGGTTTAGTTTTTCCACAGTTTCTTTCTTCTATTTGAATATGTCACTAAATGAGGATTTACTCAATTGTTTGACCTCCCTCCTTATATTCTCTAATTTTTTTGAAATCCTAAACATAGCCATTCCCCTTACAGGGATTCTCCACCACATTTGGATGTAGTATTTGTATTTAGGGTGAGAGTGCCACATAATCTCATAATGAAAGAGGAGGGGGACAGAAATAGGTTTTTCCTCTCACCATACGAGAATGAGGTCATGGTCTAAGACCATTCTAGGAAGGGTAGTGAGGGTGGAATTAAAACCCAAATCCCATCCAGCCAACACCAGGAATCTATCTAACCTAACTTGAATCAAATATTTTCCCTTCCTATTATTGTACCAGGTAAGGGGGTTACCTTAGATTTCAAAGTGGAGGAGATTGTTTCTACTGATAAACTTAGAATGATCGTTCATGCTCTCATTATAGTCAAGAAACCTTCTCATCTTATCTGAAGGGTATAGAGGAGAGTTAAACTCAACAAAAAACATAAAAAGAGATTCCTCATTATCAAATGTGAAGCATGAAATAGTCTCCCAAAATTGGATTCATCTACTCCTAGTATTGGGAGCATAAATATTGAATATATACCAAAATAAATTACTCATTATAAATAAGATGACCATAAAGTTATGGGAAAAAGAAAAAGTTTTTCTATCCAACTTTCTCAGGTTCTAGAGCATCACAACACCACAAGATATGCTATCATCCTCACTATAGTAAAATGTAGCTCCTAGCCATATGTGATGAACAAGATTATGAAAATTATGAGATGTCATTTTAACCTCTTCAATAAGAAAAATATCCACCTCGAGGTCAAATATGCATTTCTTTAGGGCATATTTATTTTGAGGGATATTTAATCCCCTCATGTTCTGGGATAGGAACTTTATTTTTAACCTTTTTGAGATATCTCCAAAGTCAAATAGCCCCCACTATAAATTTCTCTAGCCATCACCTTCATGCTAATAGTTTTCTTGGATGGTCTTCCTAGCTTAGATTTTGTTCCAATGTCATCCTTTTTACACCCTCTAGTTCACCTCTTTGGGATTTCCTATTCCCATTTTTGTATCAGAGAAGGAGAGGCCATAGTAGATTTATAGCTTGGGGAAAGGATGATAGTGTCAGTGATTTTTCTTGCAGGATCCTAACACAAGCCATAGTGATTAAATGGAACTCTATGATTCCTAAACTTCTGATTCTAGCAAGAAAAAGACTAATTAACAAGGATAAAATCCTTCTTCACTTCGAGCTCTTAGCTACAGGTAGGTGTACCTATCAGTTTTACTTCTTCAAAGAATTAAAATAGTTGTGTGTATCCTTGATACAAACATAATCTTCTTAGCTCTTCAAACATACATAAAGTAAATAGTCATTCAAGTTTTTGGAGATGATGAAATGCCTACAAATTGAGGATAGACCAGTGCCTTAACCTAGGGAAAAGAGTAAAAAAGAAAACATACATCTACAAAAACTTCTAAGTAAAAAAACATCCAAAACCCAGATGAAATGCGTTAGAGTTCACCCTCTCTTAAACACACCCAGTCATCAAATTCTTGCAGAAATCCTGAGCTCTCAGAAATTACCCTTAATATTTTACCCTTTCCTTGAAAGGAACTAGAGATTAATTTCACAAATACCTTGTAAATGATGCACTAAAACTACCTTACAGATTTAACACATAAAAGCTTCAAAATTCAAACAAGAAGACAACCAATAATATGCAAGGGAATTTCAATGTATTCAAGTAGAATTTCACTAAACCAGTACATTCCATATTTGACAAAACTTCCTAGAACTCAACAATAGAGCCAAAGCCTCTCCTTACTCTAAATTTTTCATTACCTCCAACAATGAAGAGAAAACCCAAAGATATAGGAGAATGAAGTTAGTTACAACCAACTGATAGTTGTCAATTTCCAGCCAAAATATCTCCAATTTTGATCTTCCACTGATCCTCCTTCAACTGCCTCAACATGTTTGCAATCATTCCCAACTGATTTGATTCTTTGTTGCTTTGAAATTTTTATCTTATTTTTCCTTCAAAGAAAACTTCTTGTGAATGCTTCTCCCAACGCTTTAAAATAAAAATCCCTTTTAAATTATAGAGAAGACTATACAAATTTTAAAAATTACATTTTAACTTTTAAATCCTGCACTTTTTAGTCTTATTCCTGGTCTTTATTCTGAGAATGCACCCGATTTTGTCATTTTTCCTAAGCTGATTTGATGCTAAATCTGACCCAGGCATTAACCACCTCATTTGGAGAATGGGTGAATGGATCATTCTCTAAGTCTATGAATGAATTCCTTAACCCTAGTTACATCTAGGGAACTAGTGAATACACTAATCTCTGAATCTTCAGATGTCACACTTAACCCCAGTCAAACTTGAAGATCACGCGAATGGCCTTTGTCTCCAATTCTTTCAATGTTTGTCTCTTAACCACCAGGATTGGGAGAACCAGTGACTATAGCCATTATCTGAATCTCTAGATGCTAGCCTCTAACTGCTAAGGATATCAAGAACCAGTGACCACACTATCTCTGAATCACTTGATGCCAGGGACTTACACTAGTACATTAGACTCACTTTTTAGACCAACATTTTCGACCAAGTATTAAAATGATTTTCCTTGGTCATTTTATAGAAGGAAAAATTTGAGTTTTTTAAAATCTATTCCCATGTTGGTCAAAATTATGATGATGATAGGTGGTCATAATTCAGACCAACACATGAATATAACTTAAAAAAAAATACACGGTTTCATTTTATTTCATTTTGTAATTACTTGATTGCGTGCAAAGGAGATGTGTATTAGGAGGGAAGGAGGGCATCTATGGACACTACACCTATAAGTTCTGGCACCACTCTTCAAACATGAGAATTCAATCAGTAAGTTGACCCCCTTTCACCTTCGTATTGCTACTACACGCGTTTCATCTCTTCACTAGTTTTTTAATGGCTTTGTATGTCACTGCCCTCCTCTAATTTATTGATTCTTCTTTGTAGTTTAAACTAACCCTAACCTTACAAATGCTTGCATTGCCCAATTTGAGTAAAACCATTGGGAAAAAAATCACCAATGTAAATGTAGGGTTTATTAATGTTAACGATGGGATTTTTGTTATGGTTTGAGTAAAACCATTGGGAATTTTGTTCTGGTCTTCAATTTCTTAGATATTGAAGAGGGTATCACATCATAAATAATGTCAACTGATACTACCATCCTACCAAGATACCAAATCACAAAAATGCTTGGTGAAGTAGCCTCATGTCTCTGTATAGTTCACTAATGATCTATTTCTATATGGAAGACCATATGCAGTACATTTGATGCTTATTGACTATTTGTAACCGGTAGAGGAAAAATTACCTTCACTGGGAAATCCTACAATTGTGGTGAAGAAGGGCATCCCTTCTACAATTGCCCTAAAAAAGATGCCAACACCAAGAAACCTAATAGAAGCCAACAAAACACTTAATAATGAAGATCCTCAATCTCTTGGCATTATAATTATCTCAGAATATCAATCTCAAATCAAATTTAAGATGGAAACAACAAAAATTTATAGAAAATGTAACTTTTATTGTTGTCCCATGTCACAGTTTGTACATCCAAATAGTTCTATGTCATGTAATGGCCTTCCAGGGATTTATATGACCTAACTACCCTCCCAACCTATCTGAGTAGTTGGTTTCTTTAACAAAGACTAATTACCTTAGTTTTGGCATTTCCCACCAAAATGGAAACTAGTTGTTACATTTTAAATATTTCAATTTAAAACCTAATTTAAATTAAATCCTCTGCACTTCTAAATGCTAAGACTATGTGATTTGGTCCTTTCTGGACCAATGCACATTGTTCATGACTTTACTAGCCCAATCCAACTCATTAGGCACTATTGACATATTTTAGATTATTTTTGGTCCAAGGGACCTTTCTAGGACCCTTGGGACATTTGACTATTACATTGAGATATTCATACTTGTTTACATCAAACTACATTACTGGTCTCAAAATATCACAATTGAATCCCTTGGTTGTATTGAAGTCTTCCTTTATAACTTGAGTCTTCATGTGCCCATATGCTTGTCTAGGTTCCCCTACACCGTACTCCCCACCAATTAAAAAACTCTTGCCCCAAGAGATAAGGGGCCTTGTCTTCACGTGTCGAATTATTCTAAAAGGAATTCTACACTTTTCTCCTCTCTTAGGCATCTATTGCAATAAGAACTTCTTATCCAACCTCTTAGAACCTGCAACAAACTTGTTAGAAACATGAAAAGAAAACATGTTAGCAATTCCATCATTTGTTTGTTGTTTGGGACATCCACCATATAATTATTTGGACTATCTCTCCTCTTTCCTTGTAAGGTTAAAATGACATTCTTTTCTTCCCTCCATGACTAGACCCTTACTATCTTGCACTTGTGCAATGATAGGACACCAATGTGTGCACATAACTATATCTTCTTCAATCACACTACTCTTCCAATTTTCCATCTTGTGTTCACTGTCATAATCATCATTTTTTAGAACCATTAGTGATGCTCCAATCTTCTAATCATTTGTCTATTGTTTGGGATAGTCACCATAGAATTATTTGGACTATCTCTCCTCTTGCCTTGTAAGGTTAAAATGACATTTTTTTCTTCCCTCCATGAATAGACCCTTACCATCTTGCACTTGTGCAATGATAGGACACCAATATGTGAACATTACTATATCTTCTTCAATCACACTACTCTTCCAATTTTCCATCTCGTGTTCACTATCATAATCATCAGTTCTTAGAACCATTCGTGATGCTCCAATCTTCTAATCATTTGTCTACTATTTGGGACAGTTACCATAGAATTATTTGGACTAGCTCTCCTTTTTCCTTGTAAGGTTAAAATGACCTTTTATTCTTCTCTCCATGAATAGACCTTTACCATCTTGCACTTTTGCAATGATAGGACACCAATGTGTGCACATAACTATATCTTCTTCAATCACACTACTCTTCCAATTTTCCATTTTGTGTTCATTGTCACAGTCATCAGTTTTTAGAACCATTAGTGATGCTCCAATCTTCTAATCATTTGTTTGTTGTTTGGGACAGTCACCATAGAATTATTTGGACTATCTCTCCTCTTGCCTTGTAAGGTTAAAATGGCCTTTTTTTCTTCCCTCCATGAATAGACCCTTACCATTTTGCACTTGTGCAATGATAGGACACCAATGTGTGCACATAAATATATCTTCTTCAATCACACTACTCTTCCAATTTTCCATCTTGTGATCACTGTCACAATAATCAATTTTTAGAACCATTAGTGATGCTCCAATCTTCTAATCATTTGTTTGTTGTTTGGGATAGTCACCATAGAATTATTTGGACTATCTCTCCTCTTTCCTTGTAAGGTTAAAATGACCTTTTTTTCTTCTCTCCATGAATAGACCCTTATTGTCTTGCACTTGTGCAATGATAGGACACCAATGTGTGCACATAAATATATCTTCTTCAATCACACTACTCTTCCAATTTTCCATCTCATGTTCACTATCATAATCATCACTTTTTAGAACCATTAGTGATGCTCCAATCTTCTAATCATTTGTCTATTGTTTGGGATAGTCACCATATAATTATTTGGATTGTCTCACCTCTTGCCTTGTAAGGTTAAAATGACAATTTTTTCTTCCCTCCATGAATAGACCCTTACCATCTTGCACTTGTGCAATGATAGGACACCAATGTGTGCACATAACTATATCTTCTTCAATCACACTATTCTTCCAATTTTCCATCTTGTGTTCACCATCATAATCATCAGTTTTTAGAACCATTAGTGATGCTCCAATTTTCTAATCCTCTTTCACAGACCTCTTCCTTGTGTGACTTTTCAAATCAACATACTCTTTCTTTCCAAAATAGATAACCCTTATCTCATATGAAGAATTTTTTTTGCAAAGGCTTGAGAATAAACTTGTTACCATCCTTATGAACAATTATTCTTGTACCCATCATATTTTCCTTCTTAGGAACTACCAAGGTCTTCCTAAGATGATCTGACAACATGTCATTGGTACTATATCACACAAAAATTTCTCCTTGTACTCACCAATAGAAAAATCTACATAATCTTGTTCCCTACTCACAAGACTTTGCTCATCACTCATTCATGAGGCTCTATATGGTCTATCATGTGAAAATTTATTCAAATGAAACTTGTTAACCATCTCATAGGAAATAATATTATCAAAATAACTTGAATATATTATCATTTTTCATATCCTACCTTGAATTAGGAAATGAGTTCTATAGAAGGACACCCCTGGTCTTGTTTTCTATTGTATAACTACTCCTTTTCTCACCATGATAAAGTCACCTTTAGTAAATGGGTCTACCATAACATGTTCAAGTTTTTCTTTGTTTTCTTATTCTTCTTATGTCAAAGTCACTCTTCTATCAGGTTTCTTGGTGTTGGAATCTTTTTTAGGGAACTTGTAGAAGGGATTCCCTTCTTCACCACAATTGTAGGATTTCCCAATGAAGGTATGACACTCTAATCTAATTGATCAAGTTAGATTAGGGTCAATCTAGAATGGTCAATCTATGGATTCACATAGTAGGTACAATCACCAAGGATTCTTCAATGTGCCCTAGACTATCAAATTAATTCTATGATTCAATTTCAACCTTCTAGTTACTACACTGTTGCAAACTTGTCTTCTTCTTACTAGTAAAATACATGGAAAGTATCTACCTAGGGCATCAAATCATGAAGCAATATGCCTCCTTCCATATCCTGAGCACTTATATTATTAAAGTGCAAAACCTTGGTTTGCTTCAAACCCAATGGCATTGGAATCCAATGGGGAAATCATAAGTCAAGGTTCCACCTTCATGATAGAGCCACACCAAATTTAAAATACAATGTTTGCAAAGTCTAGTTAAATGAACTCTGACAAGAACTGTGGATGTGCAAATGAACCTGTAGTGACATTAAAACTCTCTAGCCATTACATCGGGTTTGCTATGACTGGTCCAAGAGCAAGTAACCCTTCAATGCACTAATAGTTTTGATCCTTCTTATTAAACAATAGTAAAAAAATATCACCCTACCAAAAGACATCTTCATAAAATCTATGCTACTTAACCATATTCGCATTTCACCATAGCTTACCCCAAATAGATTATATAAGGTAGGAACTTTTACGCTTGCATCCCTTGTTCTATTGGCTCACCCAGAGATCTCTATTTTAGTTTCTTCTTATCTTTAAATTTTTCTAACGTATTTGTTTATAGTAGACATACACTATCAAGCAAGGAAGAGGTTGTGATCAAGGATACACACCTCATCCATATGAGGGCATCCCTGAGAAAGAGAAACAATTCTTTGTAAGAAAGAATGTCACATGATAAATAGATATGACTAAATCAGCTTTGCTAGAATTTACTTCATTATTAATGTTGGATGTTATTTTAATACACTTGATATAGAATCTGTAGGTTGCAAACAAGTCATCCTTCTTCCACCAATGAGTCATTCCATTCAAGAAAGACCATGTCTGATGATATCAATGCACAACAAAATAGGGAAACAATTACTAGACTATGGTCTAATTTAAACAGAAAAGGTGATGGAAAATGTTATTGTCCTTGAAAAATTTGTAAGGGCTTAAAGAATTGAAGATATCTAATCAAAACAACTAAGGAACATTGTAGGCAACATGGTCACATTGGAGGGGGAAATGAATTTCATCCATTGGTATGTATTTTAATAATTTATAAAATACATAAGACATGATTTGATGATGACATCATGGTCATGGTTAATATAAGGTCATCATTTTCATATAGGTCAACCACCTTGGGTTTCATGTTATGGACCATGACAATTCAAAGAATGTGGATTTCCAAATGAGGGAACATGGAGGTGTGAATATAGAAGTAGAAGGTAATGATCCCATGGAAGAAGACCACGATGATGAAGAAGATCATGATGATCAAGATGATCACAATGATCAAGATGATGATCATGATGATGATGTTGACATAGACCTTGATGTACCTATACTTGAGAAGGCACACAAGCCCCTATACAAAGGCTCCCAACCAACTCTTCTTACCGATGTATTGTTGTTGGTGAACTTGAAGGTTATGAATGGTTTATCGAACATAGAAATGACACATATGTTAAGGTATGTCATCTTTTTTCATTATTTTAGTCATAATTCCCTTACAATTAACATTGGGTGAATCGTGTAGCAATTAATATTCTTTAAATTAACAAATTATATTTTTGGTCATAGGTTGATAGGTGAGTGTTTGTTACCACCATCAAACATTCTACCTCCCTCTTACCAAGAATTATCTGCCATTATGAAAGATATTGGAATGGAGTATCAAACAATACATGCATGTCTGAATGATCATATTATATATCATAAACAACATGAATTTGCAACAAAATGCCCTGTTTGTCATATTAGTAGATATCAATAAGATCAAATAACAAAAAAGGTTCCTCGCAAGGTTCTTCAGGTTATTCCCATTATTCCATGTCTGCAATGATTAATTAGGTGCAATAGCTTGGCACAATTTATGGATTACCGTGCACACAATAGAAGTAAAGATGAAATTATGTGAATGCCTATGGATGGTTCGACATTTAAGGAAATAGAGGAAAAATAGCCACACTTTAAAGAAGAACCTCATAATCTCAAGTTTTCATTGGCAGCGGATGGTGTCAATCTATTTGGAGAGATGAGATATACTTACTCGGTGTGGCCTATTTTTGTTATCAACAATAACATTCCTCCTTGGATGTCCATAAAGAGGGAGCACATAATGTTGGCAGTGATTGTTCTAGGTATTTTTTCATTTAATAGTCATCTAAATTAATTTATTATAAATAATCCATCAAAATGGTCATAATAAGTATGTAATGGTTTTGTTCATTCAACTAGGTAGGTACCAAGTTAAAGACATCAATGTATATATTGAGCCCCTTATCAACGTGTTGATGGTGTTATGGAATGGGGTAACTATGTATAACATCTCTAAACCAATAGGACAAACACAATTTCAATTCCATGCAATGCTTGTATGGACAATACATGATGCCCCTGGGCTAACACATTTTTGTCATATATTCTCTTCTTAACACCTCTTTTTTGGTATGTTATAGTGCTAACAAAAAGTTAACATATTTAATCCAATTATACATGATCTTGTAGGTCTTTAGACAAAGGGAAAATTTGCATGTCCAGTTTGTGGTCCAAAGATGAAATCTCATCATTCAAAAAGTTTAGGAAAGCAGGTGTTCGATGAGAATAAACACTTTCTCCATAGAAATCATAAGTACCAAATTACCAAAAAACATCTTTTCAATGGGAAAGAAGAGACCACATCAAAGCCGTGGAGAATGACACCTCGCCTATGGAAGTTGGAATACAATAAAATAAATCATCAAGGTAATGTCATTCCATCTGATGGTTTTTGTTTGAAATTTATATTTTGATATTGTGTTTTGTTTACTGATGATGTAATTGATGCTTATGAAGTTCATCAAGGCATTAATGATCAACTTCCAAAAGGACTAAAAATTTTTCCTACGCAATATAGTAGGTTTCCATACTACGAGAAACTCCCAATCATGCATTTGTTTGATCCTATGCATATTGGAAAGAATGTAACAGAGACTATGGAAAATCTTGGATGGAAGGCGTGACAAAGACAAAATTGTCAAAATTTGTAGTGACATTTGTTAGTAAATGAATTTGTTTCTTTCAAATTTATTTCTTATGCTCTACTTCCCTCTATGAAACATTTAAAATTTACTAACAAATGGATTAAACCTAGGTGTTTAATCCTCTGAATTCTGGTACAGCTCCCAGAAATATTTTCAATGAACATTTTATACCAAAGAATAATGTATTTACTGCAAATATCAAACTTTTACCAGAAAGTTGGTAAGGCTAAAACAGTAACTTTCATCAACATGATATAATTACTGTGCAATGATAACTAATAAACTGAAACTTATAGACTCCAGTGAATAAACAATGTATCAATCTAATCACAACTTAAATTCAGATTCAAAGGAAACTATAAACATCTAATCAAGAAATTCCATTCAATTCAGAATACCCCAATAGAGGCCCACTCAAAGATATAAACAAATAGATCTATAGCAATAAGTTTCTTTCATTCATTGATAAGGAAAAACTTAATTGTAATCTGACAGAAAATCCCCCTTTAACTATTTTACTTAATCATAAATAACTAACCAACATCCCCTTCGATAGTTTCTTCCTGGATCTATATAGCCATTAATTACATTTATCAAAAATAATAATGTTTTGAAACTCACAGAGTTTTGGAAATTAACTTATTAAACCAACTAGAAAGTACTAAAAATAGTAAACTTTAAACTGGACAATAATGACCCAAAAACTGTAGAGAAAGTCCACTGATTATCGGCTGAGCTGGATGCTTGAAATGTAGTTCTATGGCACCCCGAGTGTACATGCCTACTTCCACTCCTCATGATCCAATGATGCACTGATAATGGTTTCATGCTATGGTAGACTAATGAGGGAAATTCTTTGTCCAAGAACCTTCCTATCCTTGCAGATTTGGTTCATCTTCAACTTGTGGGACTCCAAATGGTCTACACAAACAACCAGCATGGCCTCAATAGTGGCTATACAAGTAAGATCTTCCATTGTGAGCTCCTTGCCATCTCTGATAGCTATTATCCCTATTTCTAGCTCCTGAGTCATCTTATTTGTACTCTTCACATCCTGAGTTTCTTCATCTATCAGAACAATATTCAAGCATTTTAGATCTTTTTCCATGGTGTCAATCAAACTTTTGAGATCATTGAGTAGACGGGTTGCACCATCCCATCCATATTTGATAACTGAATTTCTCCAATCAATGCTTTTCATGGAAACATATAGGACCTCTTCATTAGGGCCATGGACTAGTTTCTCCAGAAGGAATTTAGGCACCACATAATTATCAATTTCCATCAATTGATCAATTATTCTTGTCCACTTTTTCTTTTCCTTTCTCTATTCTATTAGTTTAGCTAGCAACTCTGAGATGACTTTTGTTACAACCCCATGAGTCTCAATCAACTGGGTGATGTAATCACCTCCATGCTTGACCACGCTCATAAATCATTTGTTAAAAACCTCTACCACCATTTTGTTCCTTTCAATCTAGTCCAATGTTTTACGGACCTCAGGTGATCGAGGATCAAAGGTATGAGGAACTTGGGCCAATGGGAATGGGCTAGGCTCTTGTACTTCTTGAATAAACTCCGCCAACCTCTGTATAGTTTACTTTAGTTCTTTCTTGTCTTTCTCATCCTTGAAGGTTATGTGCAATATCTTCCATGTAGAAGACTCCAGGTGCTTCTCATCTTCCACTCTGCTTGCTACTCCTAAGTCTATCTTCTCAATAGTGAAGTCTTCAACTAAAGCTTCAAAAACTAATTTGTCATTCTTAGGCACTACCCTTTCTACCACCCACATTCTAGTTTTCTCATCAACATTAATCATTGATTCCATCCTAATCCTCTTAGGCTTCACTATAGCCCCTAAGCATTTATTGACCATGTCTTCTACCAGAAGAGTTATCAATAAGACATTCCTTTTCTTGCTAGCAATAGAAGTTCCTAACTAGCTAAGGGTAGGGGAGGGAGTCTGCAAAGAGTCACTTGCTGTAGTTACCAAGGGTTCTCCTGAATTTGCCTCAATGATTTTTGAGGTCATTGTGTTTTCTTCCATATTTTTTGAGCCAATTTGTTCTATCATTTGAGTATCCATGAGGTCAAGATCTATAACCTCCTCTTCATTGACCAGTTTGTCACTTTCTTTGATAACTCTCCTTCTCAAGTTCATTTTCACTGGCAGACAATCAGAAGATGCTTGTTTCACCCAGTGAGTTGAAGACTTCTTCTTATTTTTAGTACCTACAAGGGAAATAGTTTTATTAGTAGTAGCAATGGGTTTAGCAATATTTTCAGCTTGTGCAGCTCTTCTAGGATTATGTCTTCTCAAAATAGTGGGTTTCTTATTATTAACCCATTTCTCAGTTCTCTTAATCACATTGAGAGTCTTAACTATTAGGCTCACTCTTTCTTCAATCCCCCAATCTATTTCAGGGAGTGGAGTACCCCTAACTCTAGTTTTGTACTACTCATCAATCACATATGTACCATCATCTTCATCTATTGTAAATATATCAACTTGAATGCTTAGAGACACAACTTGTCCTAGGGTAAACCTAGACCAGGTTCTTCTTACTTCAAAATCATCTGCACAATCCTCTCAATAATCTTCTATTTGAAGAATATGTTGAAATGCAGATGGAAATTTGAAATGTTGAGCAGCGTATCCCTTGCTATCAAAGTCTTTTCTGAGTGAAAATGTCTTCAGATTCAATTTCCTTAACTCATGCTCCAAATTTAGGGCATCTGAATATGTTTTGCAAGTATAATAACCTAATTCAACCAGGAAGCTAGATTTTTCTCTTCCCTTCCCCTCCTTAACCCCTTTGTGCACATATGGTAGTTGATGAGTTACCTTTGCATTGATTAAACTATCAAAAGCATACCTAGGTAATTTGAATGGCTCTCCTTCAAAACCACCCACAATCAAGTATGTGAATCTCCTAAACTAGATAGATAAACTCCCATAAGTGTTGACGAAAGCCTTCACCTCTTCTAACATCCTTTGTTCAGTATTTCCTTGAAGTTCTTGTACCAACCTTCCAAAGAAAACTTTATTAACCTTTAGGTAACTATCAACATGGAACTCCTTTGGTAGGTAAGTGTAGTAATCATAAATTTTCATGTTTGGGAGAGGTTTCTCATGAAATAGGCCCTTCCACTCTTTGGTGCAAGCCAAAATATAAAATAAGTAAGAGGACATATGGAAGTTACCACCAGCTAGAAAATTTGCAAGCTGATGATTGAGCTCATCAACGATAGTCTCTACCCAGTCTATATATTTTTCCCCTTTGAGAGTGACCTCGATATAGAAGTACATCCAGTCATGCCAATATTATACGTGCTCCTTCCCTTTGATCCTATTTAGCATTATGACTAGGTCAGCTACTTCGGGCTTAAAATAATCTACAGTGAGCAGCTTTGGGAGCTGGGAACCTCCTTTTTGAGCTTTGAGAAACTAGTATTGAGCTATTTCATTTTGGTATACCTATCTTTTGGTAGCAAAAATTGACTGACATGAGGGGATATTCCAACCTTCATATGGATCTTTTTCTGGAATTCCTAATGACTTCAAGACAACATCTCTTCTTATAAAAACTAGCAAACTCCCATCAACTTTCCTGATACATTTCTCCTCAATGCTATACCTTCTAGCACATTCAAAAATTAGTTCCCAACATGTGGCTACTATGAGAAAATTAGCTGCATCAGCTAAACCACTAAGGACAACCTTTTCTAACATAGAACCTGGACTAGGCTCTTTGATTCAAGTTATAATGTCCTCTAAAGCTCCTATTTTAATTAGGGTGTCTTCACCATCAAAAAAGGAGTAGATTAAAGGAGATGTGTTTCTAAAATTCAGAGTTGGGATCTTTATTTTAGGATTTCAAGGCAAGAAAAAGAATAGGGAATGCAACAACTTGAAAGGAAAACAACCTCAACAAATGAAAGATCTTTAGCTGAAACAATGGAGGCTAGCAGAGACTCATCTAGTTTTTATGCGATGAACTAAGCACTCAGATGAGGAGAGGATACCTTCTTCCACGATGACTTCCTGAGATGTTTTGAGCATTATGAATGAAATAGTCTAAACTTGAGAATTTATCTAAAAACCGTTACAAAATCCTGGGAGATTTGCAATAATGGCAGATTAATATCGCACAAGGTTCATTTAATGATTATTTGATAACTCGCACCATTTTTAGCATTAATTTTTGTACTTTCCTTGATTGAAATGACATTTAAGTGTTATTTTAATTAATTATGACATCCCTGACATGCGGAGGAGTCATAATCAATCGCCAACTATCATCCATGTCAAATCACCACTTTGCTTCTTCACAACTTACGAGCACATATCAAACCTTGAACATTGAACAACTAGAAATCATGATTCAATTTCAACAAGATGACAGAGGGACTATCCTTTGGCATAATTTTAAAATAAATAAAAACAAAAAAAGAAAACAAGAAAACAAAAGAGAACTTTGTAAGAGGGGAAATCCGTTGAACTTTGAATCTTGAACTAGGAGAGTTCAAGGTTCACGGTTCATTGGATGAGTGCATGTTGCAAAGATGAAAAGCTGCTAAGCTTGCAAATAAAGGGAAAACCATACCAAAGGATGTTATTGAACATTGAATCTTGAACTATGAAATTTCATGGTTCAAGTTCAACTGATAGGGTGTAACTGCAAAAGGTTGAAACTTTAGAATGAACAACACCTTGTAAAATTATGAGGTGATTTTGGGAAAATAGAGCCAGCAGAGTTTGAAAAAAATCTATTGGTAAAAATGGCTCCAACTAGGGGATGATACCTCATGAGGGTGAAGGATGAACCTTTAGCTTTGGTTTTGTAGACTAGGAAAAACTTAAAATAGAAAAGAAATGGAACAAGCCAAAAAGAAAAGACTGCAAACAACACAACAAAAAGGATATGTATAGGAAATAGGACTAAACCTGCTCAAAGTTTATACAACTTGAGGTCCTAACCATTAAAGGTTAGGGGAAAAATAGTACCATCCAAATGTTCCAATTTAAAAGAATTACCTCCTTGTACTTTACTGATGATGAATAGGCCCTTCCAAAGTGAATCAAACTTTCCATGAGCACCCTTGGGTTCTCATCTTTTGTCCCATAATAGCACCTAATCTCCCTCCATAAAATTTCATGGTCTAGCTTTCTGATCAAAAATTTTCTTGACCCGAGCTTGATGTGAGGCTATTTGACTTACCATTACTTCTCTTTCTTCCTATATTTTATTGAGATACAAAATTCATTTCTCAAGGGCATCCTAGTAAACCTAATCTTCAATTGTTTTATGTAGCTTCATAGTAGCTAACTCCAGAGGTAATGAAAGTTGAGCCTCAATGCCATAAACCAATTCAAAGGGTGACATGCCAATTTCTCTTTTTGGAGATGTTCAATCAGCCCAAAGAGCTTCAAAAAATTTTCTATGCCAGTCCTTAGCATTGTCACATACCAGCTTTCTCATTATTCTGATCAAGTTCTTATTACTTGATTCCACCTATCCATTTCCCTATGGATAATAGTCAAATGCATGGGATAGGTAGATACCATGATCATAGAAGAATATCTTTAATTCATGAGAAGATAAATTGGTAGCATTGTCTGTAACCAATTTGGTGGGAACTCCAAACCTAACCAAAATGTAATTTTTAACAAACTCACACACAACCTCAGATGTGGTCTTCTTAATTGGGATCACCTCCACCCATTTTGTAAAATAGTCTATCAAAATAAGAATGTGGGTGTGTCTAGCACTAGAGGGAGGGTTGATTGGTTCGATGAAATCTAGACCCCATTGCTCAAAAGGATCTTCTATGACCACTGGTCTTAAAGGGAGAGCTGCTAACTATGGCTTTCCATCGAATATCTTACATTTCTCACAACTTGTAACCCACTTATAAGCATCACCAAATATTCTTGGCTAGTAATAGCAACTCCTAAGGATCTTAAAAGTAGTTACTATGGAAGAGAAATGACCACTGCATGCCTCATTATGAAACTTTTTGAGCAATTGTTCTTGCTGTTCTTTGTCAACACACCTCAAGAAAGCTCCATCTAAACCTTTTTTATAAAGTATATCATCAATAATAACATACTTTGAGGCCTTTAGCCTGAGATTCCTTCTTTCCTTGGGAGTTAAATGAGGAGGAAAATCTCCATAAGTGAGGTAGAATGCCATGTCTAAAAACTAGGAATCACGTAGACTGACAAAAAAGACAGAAGGTATGCTGCTATCAGGATCTTGCTTAGACATAAGTTTACATAATCCCTATCCCCTAACCAACTTTTTAGGATGAATCTCCAGGTTAAACTCTTGAATCCTAGAGATCCAAGTTGCTTGATTGTTCATCCCAATCTCTTATTGGGTTAGTACATATTTGATGGTAGAGGTAGGAACAAAAACAACTAAGTGGGAGTGTAGAATATAGAACTTGAAAGCCTTTACTTCTTTAACCATTGCATATGCATGCTTCTCAACCAAGGGGTAGTTTAACTCATTCTTTTTGAGAGGGGCACTCATGAAGGCAATGGGTACCTCTTCTTCCTTGTCATTTTTCTGCAATAATATCCCAGACACTGTATGTTCTGAGGCATAGTAGTATATTATGAAGTCCTTCTTGTAATTAGGATTTATTAGTGTGGGAGCTTCTACTATGGCTTTCTTGATATCATTAAATTCTTTGATAGCCTCTGTGCTCCACTTAAATAGATTCTTTTCACTCATGAGACTTACCATATGCTTAGTTGTCTCAACAAAATCTGGAACAAACCTTCTAAGGAAATTAGTTTTCCCAAAGAAAGATTTTACTCCAGTCCTATTAGAAGGTAGACCAAGCTGTTGAATTGCTTTAAGTCATTCTGGGTCAATCTTGATCCCTTCTTTTGATACAATGTGTCCTAACAACTTTCCTTCTGTGACTACAAAGATAGATTTTTGGGGGTTTAAGGAGATACCATGTTCTCTACATCTTTGCAGAACTAATCTTAAATCCTTTAGATGATTTCTACACCTTTTGGAAAATACTCTAAGATCATCAAGATAAACAACTATTACCTTATTTAGCAGGTGACTAAAGGAAGAATTCATTGCACAATGAAAAGTGGTACCCACATTTATCAAACCAAAAGGCATTTTGTTGTAAGCATATGTACCCCATGGGGTAGTAAAAGCCATTTTGTGTTGATCCTGATCAGCCACCTTAATCTGGTTATAACTAGAGAAGCCATCTAGCATGGACATCATCTCTAAACCTGCCACAGTCTATAGAATATGGTCCATAATAGGGATTCCATAGTTATCTTTTAGACTACATTGGTTCAAGTTCCTGAAATCTATGAAAATCCTGATCTAACCATTTTTCTTCCTAACAGGAACTATGTTAGCGATCCAGGTGGAATGATGAATAGGGTAGATGATACGAGCTTGAAGCATCTTTTCTATTTCCTTTTGAATTGCCTTAGAAAGATTTGGATTATAATTTCTTAATTTTTGCCTAAAATGTGAAGTACCTGGCTTGAGAGGAATGTGGTGCTGGAACTTCCCTCCTTTGAAATTTTTTAAATCAAGATAAGACCAAGCAAAGGTGTCTCGATATTCCTTTAACAGATTAACAAATCTCCACTTTTGATCTAGACTACAACATCTACCCAAATTTACACATTTAGGCTCTTCAATCTCCCCAATGTTTACCTTCTCATAGTCACTTTGATTTATATCCCCTTGAGGTAGGGATGGAGATTTTAGAGCATCATATCTATCAAACTGGCTTTCAAGAGAGACAAGTCCCATAGGGATGTGGTTCCCTTTTGTTGGTGTAATTAATTATTCCTAATTACACTTTACTTAATCTTACATAGGTTAATGCATTGCATAGTAGTTTTTGATTGAGACACCTAGGAGTGTGCACATCTATTAAGCACATGGTGTAGGAGAAATTCCACTTTAGGTGTGATAGTTGTCATCACATACCTCATTGTGTGTGAGATCCACCTTTCGTGCTCTTATCACATTATCATCCTAATCCATTGCACATTCTTTATTGCATAATGGAGGATGATCCACATTTGGTGGACATGTGATTAAACCTAGCATAGGTGATAGCTTATCAGCTCCCTATCATTGTCTCTTATCGCCTTTCCTATATAAGGAGGCCTATTATGTAATCATTTGATGAACATTGATTTAGCATTCATCAATCATTCAAGGTGAATTCATTGGATCTATTCAATCCATCCTTGCATTCATATTTTCTCTCTTGTGCTTTTCTTCAACCGCTAGATCCTTGGTTCAATATTTTCTATTTGCAAATTCTTACATGGTATCAAAGCCATTGGAGCATTTAGATTAGCTGATTTGAAGAGATCTTGATGCAAGCTTTGAAGGTCCAAATCTCAGATCAGATCTGAGAACTAGCATGTGATAGAGGCATCTTGGAGCATATCTAACCTCACCATTACATTTGGGAGGCTATTTTGGTTAAAATCGACTATAAACTCACCTATATCTAGTGAAAGTCAAATCTGAAGCAAAAAAATTTTGCAAATCGGACCATACGGCCTGATCTACCCATTCCGGTATGATTTTTCAAAAAAAATTATATTTTTTTATTCGGACTATTTTTTCAAATTTTTTGTTCTACAAAAATTATTGTTTTGAGGCTTGGTATAGGCCCCCAATCTCTACATAAAACAAAGAATGTTCTCTGTGCATTCAACAGAGTAAGGTCATCAGTGCGCATGTGAAATCAAGCACAATCTCCACGCCCCACTTTCATCTTCAGTTTAGGTTTGGGGGACTTCAAATATATAAAGGGGGTCAAAGGTTCTCACTCAAGGCATGTGGGACTAATAATCCCACTACCTGGTGGCACTCCCCTTGTCTGCTCGGATTAGCTCAGCTCCTCCGCACCAACCTCCTCCACGCCCCATCATCACCTTTGGTAGCTACCATGTGGACCAGACATGGACCACACACAGTCACCACACAGACCACATGCAGACCCCTCATGTGTGGCAATAGTTGTTAGCACCACCGTCTACCTGGCCTAGCTGCTATGTGGCACACTATAAATATAGTCGACGCGGAGGCCTTGTCAGCTCGTGACAACCAAACAAACTCCGCCACCTCAACCTGCCACATGACACATTGATTGCCCAGTCACCAATCACATAGTCAGCATATGGATATGCCACATCAACATCCATACAAGTATAGATAGTACACATTAGCTACCACGTCAGCAAAGGGGCCCATTTTTTGCTTTCATCATCGGCACATGACTCTAAATTTGATGATCATCTAGCCATCAAAACTAGGCAAATTGGGTCTTTTTTGATGGCTGTATGACCATCAAATTTAACATAGTGATTTTTTGACATCATCAGGGTTTGGAGATTTCCCAACCTTCACCATTTTCATTTTTGATTTGACAGTCCAACTTTGAGAGGCCATAACTTGGTCATCCGGGCTCCAAATCAGGTGCAATTTTTTTTGAAATTGGGTAGAATTTCCTAAAATTTTGAGTGGTGGTGTTTATTTTATATTTTGGTGGCCTGATTTATCATAAATTGTAGATCTTTTTGACTATACCTGTGTGTTCCTAATTTCTGCAACTTCCAGGGCTTCGTTTGGGCACATACGGTAACATTTTGAAGTGAATTTTTTTTTTGAAAGTGCATGATTTTTCATCTAATTTCCAGATATGCAATCAGATTTGAGTGATTTTGGGTAGACATATCACTTTCAGAAATAGGTCATTTTGGGGCTATATTTGCACTTGGTTAATCCTTGGATTTCAATTTTCTGATTTGCATCAATAATTTGAAGGACTTATCAGTAGTTATTAGTCATTATTTGGTTACAATATGGATAATTCAAAGGTTAAAATCCTCACTCCATATAACTACCATGAATGGAAAGTATCTTTAAGTGATCATTTGTTGAGTCTTGGATTGCTTAGAATGACTCTTGGGCAGGATCAAGAACCTCAAATAGGTGTTGTAGAAAGGAAAAAATGGTTTGATCGAAGGGATAAAGCACTTGGCTCTCTTAGATCATCCATCTCTCGTGACTTGCACTTTCATATTGCATCTTACACACATCCTCATGATGCTTGGATCACATTGGAAGGACTCTTTAGTAAACCTGATAGGATGAGGAAATTTATATTAGAGAATGATCTCATAGGTCTCAATCCTAGGGATTTTGACAATATTCAAGATTTCTTCTCTAAGTTCAATGCTATTAGATCAGAGCTTTCTTCATGTGGCATTGTTAAAGGGGATGAACAATTGATCTTTTCTATTCTTTCCAAGCTTGGTCCTGATTATTCTATCTTTGTTTCTACATTCTATGCTACTATGGATGCTATTGGTAGTGCATACAAATTTCCCTCTCTTGATGAATTTGCAGCGCAACTCACAAGGGAACAAGAAAAGTTGGCACACATGGGTCAGTGGAAGCCTTCCACACATCACACATTGATTGCAAGTGAGTCTACATCAAAGGCTTCTAATGGAAAAGGAAAGAAACACAATAAGGATCCTAAGCCTCATGAAAAAGGTAACAAATCTTCTTCACCAAAAAGTACTGAATCCAAGTCCTCTTCAAGAGAGGATTCATCTAGAAGAAAGAGAGATAAATGTGCATATTGTTAAAAGTTAGGACATGATTAGCATAAGTGTTTTCAAAAGAAGATTGATGAGCTAACTCACATTATTTAGAAACACAACATTAAGTTGCCCTCATCAGTGTCTGCTCCTTCTTCTACACAATCGGCAGCTTCTACATCTCCATCATCATCATCCAAAGATAAAGGTAAAGGACAAGCACTCTTGGCTTCCACACATCCTGAGCAAGGTAAATGGCTTCTTGATTCAGGTGCATCACATCATATGGCATCTTCTATGGATATGTTTTCTTCTACTGAGCCTTGTAATTCTCCTAATATTTTGATGGGTAACAACACATTCATGAGAGTTTGTGGGAAAGGTTCTATTCCTATGGGAGAAGGGACATTTAATGATGTTCTTTGTCTACCATCCTTGACCACTAATCTCCTTTCTATTTACCAAATCACACATGGGGCACAAGGTAAAATTATTGAGTTCACTCTTGATTATGTCTATATTAGGGACATGGAGACTAGAGATGTCATAGCTATGGGAGTTGTTGATCATACATCCCACTTGTATTCTTTTTCTACTTTTGTTGATAATGATGATGATATTCATTATGTACCCATCCCTTTGCCAGGGGATAATTATGAGGAGAATTTTGGGCACTTGAGTCATTTTTTTGTTGAGACAAGTGTTGGTCTTCCTACTCCTCCACCTCCTTCTTCTTCTAACATGGGCTCTACTATTCAACAAGACAATCATAGTGTTTCAAATCTTGCAAAATGTGATGACTACTTGGATGCATCTTCAACATTTGTTGATTCTCATGATACATATTTGGAAGACATACATGAGGGGGTTTCTCTTTCCCTTGATGATAGTTTCATCATAGGTGGGGACACTTCTTCACCTTCTTTAGAGATTGGTATACTTGATTCTTCTCCTTCTTCATTTGATTTGTCACATGAAGTGATAGATTCCTTAAGATTGGAGAAACCTACTCAATCTTTAGAGATTCATACATGGAGACCTACATCTTCTTCCTCATTCCATTTGCACATGGATTGGCTTCTTCATCATTTGATGTATCTATTTCTTCCTAAGGGGAGACATGTTTCTTCTAAGCATTGGCTTATCTATTGTTTGTAGGTACTCTTCATCAACATGGGAGCTTCTACATTATGGGGGGGATATCATGTCTCCAACTATCCTTCTTATGGGGGGATACTTCTTTGTATATACATGATGTATATAGTTCTTGGGGGGTCTTGAGCACTCCATCCATCCATGCATCTTGTTTTCTTCTCTCTTTTTGTGGGAGGGTTTTTCCCGTGAGGTTTTCCCTGTTTCTCCACTTTATGAGAGTTATGCATTTCATGTATTGCATTTTGTACATGGGTACCTAACATTTCCTAGTAGCTGGGACCCATCTTGGATTGTGAGTTTAAGTGCATTCCCCTAAGTTGCACTTAAGGGAGGGTGTTGGTGTAACTAATTATTCCTAATTACACTTTACTTAATCTTACTTAGGTTAATGCATTACATAGTAGTTTGTGATTGAGACACCTAGGAGTGTGCACATCTATTAAGCACATGGTGTAGGAGAAATTCCACTTTAGGTGTGATAGTTGTCATCACATACCTCATTGTGTGTGAGATCCACCTTTCATGCTCTTATCACATTATCATCCTAATCCATTGCACATACTTTATTGCATAATGGAGGATGATCCACATTTGGTGGACATGTGATTACACCTAGCATAGGTGATAGCTTATCAGCTCCCTATCATTGTCTCTTATCACCTTTCCTATATAAGGAGGCCTATTATGTAATGATTTGATGAACATTGATGAACATTGATTGAGGATTCATCAATCATTCAAGGTGAATTCATTGGATCTATTCAATCCATCCTTGCATTCATATTTTCTCTCTTGTGCTTTTCTTCAACCTCTAGATCCTTGGTTCAATATTTTCTATTTGCAAATTCTTACACCTTTTAATTGAAAGATTCCTTCATTTGTTACATTATCTAGGGAAAATTCATCATAGTTTGATGAAGACCCTTCAAAGAAGGTAGTGCTAAAAACTTCTGCCAATCGTAAGAATTTATCAATTTTTTTATCATCCTAGAAAACCTTCCAATGTTTAGCATTATCTAGAACTTTCGATCTGTACACCATTTCAATTTTATATGTACTTTTCTTGAAGTATGAATGTGGCAATAGCAGGGAAGAAGAAACTGCAAGAGAATCTACTCATTTATTTAGCTCTCTGGGAATAGCTTCAATGGAGAAAGCCTCAAGCTCCTCAATCTCATCCTAGACATGATTCCTATAATGTTTAAGTCTTTCATTTTTTGCTGAATACACTCCTCTTACTTGTTTGACAACAAGTTCTGCATCTCCTTTGGCTCTAAGTACTTTAATACCCATCTTTTTCACTTCTTCAATACCAAGCAAAAGAGACTCATACTCTGTAGTCTTGTTCGTGTTGTCAAATTCTAGCTTAAAATCTCATGGGAAGAAATCTCCTTCAGGTGATATCAATACTACTCCTACCCCAGAACCAAAAGAAGCATAGCTTCCATCAAAATCCAAAGTCCATAGGCCATCAGACTTACTAATTGACACTTCTTCACTCATGCCTGGTGTCGATGAGATCATATAATTTCCAAACTCTGATTCTTGGTAAAGTATCTGAGACTTGGGATCTTTAGATGGAAATACTATTTATTTTGAATTTCCCTTTGGTTGTAAGACAACCCTATTGTCTCCAACCAGAATGATTTCTTGAGACCAATCAAGTTTAATCTCTCCTCCAAGATCCCAATAGAAAGTCTTGCTTAGCAACATGTCGTAGCTAGCTGGAATATCAACTACAAGAATTGTCATTTTAATCTTTTTACTAGGGTATACTGCAAGGGCTACCTGGGCATCTTTGATCTTCCAACTAAGGGGACTTTTTTTGCATCTAGGGCATAGCATTGACCAAAGGTTGCAATGAGGGGAAGATCTAAAGCTTTGGCAACTGAAGCAGGCATAATATTGTCAGATGCCCCAGAGTCTATAACACAATTTTTTAACTTAAAACCATGGATGAACAAAGACAAATAGAATGGCTCTAGCTTTAGTCCTACATGAGGATTCTTGCCTTGTGGAGGAACCTTTTCTTGTGGAGTATTTTTATCTTTGGTAGCTTGGGTTTCTACAAAGGGTTGTTTTGAGAAAGCAGCATTAATAGTTTCATTAGCATTTTTATCTGCAGGAAGTTGGCCTGATTTAACATGTTTAACAAGTCTTTCCAACTCCTTTGGGTTCATTCTAATATATTCAGTAGGAGAAACTTGAATCTTAGAACTTTCACAAAAATTGACTATATCAAAAGAATTAGGATTACTTTTCTTTAATGATTAATCTTCTTTAGAAAAAGAGCTTTTAAAAGTTAATGACTTTTGTGAAAAATCTTTACCTTTGTCCCACTATTGTGATGTTGATGGTGTATCATTGGCTTGAGAATTATGATAACTTTTAGTCAATATGGTACATGTAGGGTCCTGTAAAGTTGCCAGAATACTTCTTGTTTAGAGTCAGACTCGTATTCTAAGTAGTAATTTCTAGAGCTGCTAGGCAACTGAGGACTCGCTGCATCATCAAGTGATTCTTTTGTTAATTTTCAATTCACATGCATTTCCATTGATCGAATCATCTCTGGATAGGAGGTACCATCATGATTATCTATAAGGTGAAAAGTGCACATATTAGCTCTTCTAGGAGGAGCCTCCATCGGGTTCTTATCATTTGGGGCATAATTTGGAGATCTATGACTAGGCCCAACCTATTTAGGCATTCCTCTAGGAATATCTCGATACAAAGGAGGAGGATTAGAATTATTTTTAGGAAGCACAGTAGTTTCTGGATTTGATTGTGTGAGTTTTTTTAGCATCAACATTTCGGATCACACTCTGTGATCCATCATCAGGAATAGAGAGTAAGAATGAAAAGTAAAATGTGTAGACATAGAAATTCACAAGATATATAAGAAGAGATTGGGTAGCAACAACACACAAACCAAAGAAGAGAATAAAAGTAAAATAGAATTACAACCTATCCACAAAGAAGAGGAACCAAAAAGAGGAACCAAAGAGATGGGAAAACAAGAGTGACAAGTGTGCCAAAAAGTGAGACAGATAAGGCGAATCAATAAGATTAAAAAATGAAAGACAAAGAAAAGAATGCAAAAAAACAAAAGCACAAAAAAGGAATAAACAATAAACAAAGAGAAACATCAACACAAGAGCACAACAGGACAAGAAAAACAACAAGCCAATAAATCAAACTGATGAATGTGCCAGAGAATAAATATGTAAGAAATCATAACCAAGTCAAGTCATTCTTTCATGCCAATTCCAGTCCTCAACTTTTTGTGTCCCAACCCCCTTCGTTTTCTTTCCTCCCTTTTACAAATGGCATCTCCCAAAAAATTGCTAAAATCTTAACTAGAAAGGGACTTCAGGTGGCTTTCAAACCCCTTTCTCAGTTAAGGAATCAAGTCCCCCCTCTCAATGACCGCAAAGACCTGTTGCTATGCTCTGGAGTCTATATGATATCATGCTCCTGTGGAACCCCCTATATTGGTGAAATGGGCTGCTCTTTCAACACTAGATTCTGTGAGCATTGTGGGACATTGAGCATGAGAGGGTCCACAAATCTACTCTAGTTGAGCACTCCTCCTCCACCAAACATCACATTTGTTTGGAAAGCACACAAATTCTCTCCAAGGAGGATAACTATTTCAAGAGGAAACTCAAGGAGGCCATTGAAATTCACTACCATCCCACCAACCTCAACCGAGATGATGGGTGGTCCTTGAGCATCTCTTGGTAACCCTTGTTAGGCACTCTTGATAGCCATCATCACCCTTGATTCCTTCCCCCCTCCCCCCCCCTCCTTCCTTCTCTATCTTGCTCGGTTCCTCTTGCATTCAGGCTCCTCCCCCTTTTTCATCTTGTACCCCCCCTTTTTGGCTTCTCTCGATCCTTGGTTGTTTTTGTTTCTTGTTTATTGTTCTCTTAGGCTTGGCTATTTTCCTTCTTGTTTATTGTGGCTCGCTCACAATCATTGCATTTTTTTCTTTTTGTGTTATCTTTTTTCCCTTTCCGCGCCCTAGGTTTGGTGCTTGTTTACTCATAGGTTTACAAGATACTTACATACTTATATATATATATATATACATATATATATATATACATATATATATATATATATATAACATATATATATATATGTATATATATATATGTATATATATATATATGTATATATATATATGTATATATATATATATATGTATATATATATATATATATAACATGTATGTATATTTACTTGTATGTATATATTCTTGTATCTATGTATGTATATATATATATACTTGTATGTATATATACTTGTGTATATATATATATGTATATATATATATAGCGTGTATGTATATATACTTTATGTATTTGTGCATCTATTGTGTTTATACATACATGCTATATATATATATATATATATATATATATATATATATATATATATATATATATATATATATATATATATATATATAGATATATATGTATATATCTATATATATATATCTATATATATATATATATATAGATAGATATATATATATAGATATATAGATATATCTATATACATATATATATATATATATCTATATACATATATATATATATATATATATATATATACATATATATATATATATATACATATATATATATATATATATATATATATATATATATATATATATATATACATATATATATACATATATATATGTATATATGTATATATCTATATATATATGTATATCTATATATATATATATATATATATATATATATATCTATATATAGATATATAATATATATATATATATATATATCTATATATATATATATAGATAAATATATATATATATATAGATATCTATCTATATATCTATCTATAGATATAGATATAGATATAGATATATATATATATATATATATATATATATATATATATATGTATAGATGTATAGATGTATAGATGTATACATATACATATACATATACATATACATA